>PGFW01050941.1:0-12766 GCA_003123925.1 Haematobia irritans | reverse complement strand
AATAATAATATATAATTTTTTAATATATAAAAATTAAAACTTTGGGTAAAATTGCAAAATTGGAACTGTCAAACAGCGATTAAGACTGAGGATGGATATATGTAAGAATATATAATCAGCGTTGCCAGCATAGGGGATTTATCCCCAAATGGGAGATATCCAATCCAAATTATCCCCCAAATGGGGGATATTTGGATTGGATGGAGACGAAACTTTTGAGTTTGGGAGAATTTCCATAAATTTGGTGATTTTTTCGAAATCTTTTTAGTATAATAAATCAGGTTAAAAATGAAGCATTGGCCACGGGATTTTATTTTGGGGGCCCAATTTTACTCAGCCCGGTTAAAACATTTTCTAGGGAGCCACCGTGGTGCAATGGTTAGCATGCTCGCCTTGCATACACAAGGTCGTGGGTTCGATTCCTGCTTCGACCGAACACCAAAAAGTTTTTCAGCGGTGGATTATCTCACCTCAGTAATGCTGGTGACATTTCTGAGGGTTTCAAAACTTCTCTAAGTGGTTTCACTGTAATGTGGAACGCCGTTCGGACTCGTCTATAAAAAGGAGGTCTCTTGTCATTGAGCTTAACATGGAATCGGGCAGCACTCAGTGATAAGAGAGAAGTTCACCAATGTGGTATCACAATGGACTGAATAGTTTAAGTGAGCCTGATACATCAGGCTGCCACCTAACCTAACCTAAAACATTTTCTACAGTGAAATTATTTCGTGAGGACTCGAGCTTATACGTTTCCCTCTCATCAGTGTTCATTACTGATTTATACACATACAGAAATGATGTAGATGATTCGCCTTCATATTGATCTACCAGCCAATTTTATTACATGAATATTTAGATGTTAAATTGTCGTTGATAAATACATGGTGATCGAACTCCTATATTCAGTTCTCGAACATTCGGAAGATTATCACCGGTCAGCTTAATTTGTATATCGAAATCTTAATTTTTTACAGCTCGTAAGTTGGTATGACAATACATTTTGTATATATTTTTTAATTTTCAAATTGTTACTGATTTTCTACCAGAGTAAAAAATCTTCTTAATTTTTTCATAACAAACTTGTCCAAAATTTATTGGGGATTTTTGTGAAGAATTTTAATTTAATTTGGGGGTACTTGGGGACGAAAGCGTCCTAATTTGGGGACAAGAATCAGAAAAATACTGACTTTGTCTAAAGAACTTCTTACTCTACAATTCTCTCTATGTGAGAGTAAGCTTGAGAGGACGAGAATACAGTGGTGCCAATTTGACATTTTTTGATTTCCAAAAAGCACCAACTTGATGCTTTTCGGCGTATCCATTTAGTGATTTTGGGTATTGGGTTGTAAGATATTATAATATATTTTTGGCCCTTTTTCCCATTCGGGAATTGGTTTACTCAAAAAAATTACATTTTTCCATTATCAAATTTATATTTTTTTCAACAATCATTGTAGCATGAAACCTCTTGAGTTAACAACGTGGAACGTGTGGTTTATTAAATTCATGGACAATTCATGTACTTAAGGCATTAAATATTGTACTCGTATTTGTCTCATTCAATGTGGATGGTGTTGGTATTCATAATACAGGAGATCAAGGCAGAAGGAAACCCCTAACATAGCAATCAACAACATCGTCGTCATCCATATCAACGTCAACAATGCTATTATAACCTAGGCCAGGAGGAGAGAATTACGGTAGTGGCAATCGTATGACGACATGCAAATACCTACAAAAATACACACATGGACACACAGTATACGAGTATATGCTCTGGAATATATATAAACATATCTGTATAAATACATCTACGTATAGACTCTCCTTGGGGATATGAGATATATGTTACATATATGTGTACGATAGCCATTGCAAGTGTTTGTATGTAGACAATTTAAAGTGGTTTTTGAGTTTGCATTTTATATTCACTAGTGGAATCCTTAAGGATAATAAATGCAGTTCCATATGCATGCCTGATCCTAAAGTGCATATCAACGGACTTATATTTATGTATACTGTCAGATAAACATACAAATACAAATTCTTATTACTCTTAATTCCTGTACACTCGAATACAGGTAAACATAAATTTTACTCATACCTTATGGCTTAAAATGAATCTGGTTGTGTTGAAGTGCAATTTCTACACTTGAGCATAAATATCAACCAACTCTGAAGTATTCCAGTATGTTTACGTTCTCTCTCTCTCTCTCTCTCTCTAGCCCCAATCATATTTATTCGGAAAATGTGATTGAATGACTGCACTCATTTATATTAATAAGATGTAAAATTGGAATGAAAATCATTTTCGTATTCAGGGACCCTCTTGATAATGGTAGAATGGTATATTTTAAGCAACAAGGGATTCATCCAATTAGTAATAAAATTAAATAAAATTTTATTTCTAAAGAAAATTTTGTCAAAATTTTATTTCTAGCGAAAATTTCATCAAAATTTTATTTCTAGCGAAAATTTTGTCAAAATTTTATTTCAGTAGACAATTTTGTCAAAATTATATTTCAATAGAAAAATTTGTCAAAATTTCATTTCTATAGAAAATTTTGTCAAAATTTTATTTCAATAGAAAATTGTATAAAAATTTTATTCCTATAGAAAATTTTGTCAAAATTTTATTTCTATAGATAATTGTATTAAAATTTTATTCCTATAGAAAATTTTGTCAAAATTTTATTTCTATAGAAAATTTTGTCAAAACTTTATTTCTACCGAAAATTTTGTCAAAATTTTATTTCTATAGACAATTTTGGTAAAATTTTATTTCTATAGAAATTTTGTCAAAATTTTATTTCTATAGACAATTTTGTCAAAATTTTATTTCTATAGAAATTTTAGTCAAAATTTTATTTCTATAGAAAATTTCGTCAAAACTTTATTTCTACCGAAAATTTTGTCAAAATTTTATTTCTATAGACAATTTTATCAAAATTTTATTTCTATAGAAAGTTTTGTCAAAATTTTATTTCTATAGAAAATTTTGTCAAAATTTATTTCCATAGCAAATTTTGTCAAAATTGTATTTCCATAGAAATTTGTTCAAAATTTTATTTCTATAGAAAATTTTGTCAAAATTTTAGTTTTATAGAAAATTTTGTCACAATTTTATTTCTATAGAAAATTTTGTCAAAATTTTATTTCTATAGAAAATTGTTTGTCAAAATTTTATTTCTATAGAAAATTTTGTCAAAATTTTATTTCAATAGAAAATTGTATAAAATTTTTATTCCTATAGAAAATTTTGTCAAAATTTTATTGCTATAGAAATTTTTGTCAAAATTTTATTTCTATAGAAAATTTTGTCAAAATTTTATTTCTATAGCAAATTGTGTCAAAATTTTATTTCTATAGAAAATTGTGTCAAAATTTTATTTTCTTTCTTTTTAATTTTTGACAAAATGTTAATTCTAAAACAAATGTCAAAATTTTATTTCTTAAGAAAATTTGTGCAGGATTTTTTTTTAACAAAATTTTGTCAAAAATTATATCAATAGCGAATTTTTGGAAAATTTTATTTCTACCGAAATTTTTGTCAAAAATTATTTAATAGCAATTTTGTCAAATTGTATTTCCATAGAAAATTTTGTCAAAATTTTATTTCTATAGAAAATTTTGTCAACATTTTATTTTTATAGAAAATTTTATCAAAATTTTATTTCTATAGATAATTTTGTCAAAATTTTATTTCTATAAAATTGTGTCAAAATTTTATTTCTATAAAAAATTTTGTCAAAATTTTTATTTCTATAGAAATTTTTCAAAATTTTATTGCCTTAAGAAAATTTTGTTAAAATTTTATTTTCCATAGAAAATTTTGTCAAACATTATTTCATAAAAAAATTTGTAAACATTTATAATTTCTACAGAAAATTGTGTCAAAATTATTTCTGTAAAAATTTTGTCAAAAAATTTAATTCTTAAAAAAAATTTGTCAAAATTTTATTTCTATAGAAAATTTGTTAAAATGTTATTCTACCGAAAATTTGTTAGAAATTATATTCAATAGAAAAATTTTGTCAAAATTTTATTTCTATAGAAAATTTGTTCAAAATTTTTATTTGCTATAGAAAGTTTTGTCAAATTTTATTTCTATAGAAAATTTTGTCAAAATTTTATTGCTATAGAAAATTATGTAAAAATTTTATTTCTATAGAAAATTTTGTCAAAATTTTATTTCTATAGAAAATTTTGTCAAAATTTTATTTCTATAGAAAATTTTGTCAAAATTTTATTTATAGAAAATTTTGTCAAAATTGTATTCTCTATAGGAAAATTGTTTGTCAAAATTTTTATTTCTAAAGAAAATTTTGTCAAAATTTTATTTCTATAGGAAAGTTTTCGTCAAAAAATTTTATTTCTATAGAAAATTTGTCAAAATTTTATTTTATAGAAAATTTTTACAAAATTGTATTTCAAGAAAATTTTAAAAGTTTATTCATCTCTTTACAAAAATTACGTCAAAACATAAAGATATTCTTACCAAACAGTAAAAATTTACCATTTTTGGTAGAATTCTACCAACTGTGGCAATCGTGCTTCGAACTCAATTACAATTGGGCAAAAATATTTCTCTATACCAAATTTGAAAAGATTAGGTTCTTTCCTTTTATACTACCAAAATATTTTTCATATTTTAAGCTTGATCCTTTTTCGGAATTTGCCAACTAATTTGAATAAAAATTCCAAAGGAACAATTTTAAAAAATATAAGGTTTGAATTTTATACTGACTAAAAAGAATTGCTAAACAAGAAGAAAACGGTTATGAAAACGCTCCTCAAAAATTCCACACATGTCAATTTACTTTTTGTTTTTCGTCTCCGAACAGGTACACTAATTTACATAAAATTGAAGAAATGAGCAGCTTAAGCAATGTGGTTGGTCTTGATGAAGGCACCAAAACCAAAACTGAAGATTTTTTTTCATGTCATCATTTGCTTATAGCTCATTTGTATGGCATGTTCATTACTTTGCATCTCAATAAAAAAAGTGGAGGTAACATGACAAGGAAAAACTCCGAAATGATAAAAAGCAACACCTAATGAAATTGACGACGAATGTCACGAAATTCTTTTGGGGAAAATTGAGGCGAAACGAATTCTTGAAAAATAATAATAATGCCCTCTACTCTACCAAAAAAACAGTCACAAAAAAAATATTGAGGTATGAAACATATGCTCTCTATAAGGAACGTGTTGGTATGCCATATAATCCTAATTGTGGGAGAGTACTGGAATTCTTATATGAATTTTGCATAAAATATTCATGAAGATATATGCGCCGTTTACCAGGATAGAGTAATAAAAATATGAATGCTGGTGGTATTGCATACAAACAAGGCCTTCAAAAAATATTATTTTGGTTTTAATAAAAAGAGGGGCCACACCTAGGACTAGATTTTTTTTTTATATTGGGAGTAATCCTATTATATTAACCCGTTTCAAACTACATATAGTGTTTTGAAGCGGACAATTGTACCGCCTTAAAGTATGCAATGGAAATTTTCTATTCTAGGTAAACCAAGTCAGTCTTCTGAAAATAAGTGATTTTAAATGAACTGAATATAAAATGGCATTTAGATTAATTTAGATCTAATTTGAAAAAATTTATTTCACAATTTCATAGATAAAACAAGTAAGGAAAGTCTAAAGTCGGGCGGGGCCGACTATATTATACCCTGCACCACTTTGTAGATCGAAATTTTCGAGTAACATATCACTCCGTCAAATGTGTTGGGGGGCTATATATAAAGGTTTGTCCAATACATACATTTAAATTATCAGCTCGATCTGGACAAAAATTTTGATAGACTTTATAACAGTCTATAGACTCAAAATTTAAGTCGGCCTTATGCACTAGGTGGAACTACAATGTTAAGCTAAAAAAAATATGGAAGACTTTAAATCTGGAGCAAATTTTAAGGAAACTTCGAAAAAGTTTATTTATGAATTTATCGCTTCGATATACAAGTATTACAAAAAGTTTTAGGAAAAATTTAGAGTCATTTTTACAACTTTTCGACAAAGCAGTTGGCGATTTTACAGGAAAATGTTACCAACACATTGACCATTTTTGTTCGAAATCAGAAAAAATACAATGGGAGCTATATCTAAATCTGAACCCGATTGTCAAAACCAAATTTGGCTACACAATAGCTACAATGCCTAATTCTACTCGCCTGTTGCAAAATTTCAACTAGAATCGGAGTTTAAAATTGGCCTCTGAATATAAATCGGCGAAAGCTATATATGGGAGCTAATCTAAAATCTTTTAGCGATTTTAACCAAATTTGGCACCATAGCTACAATGCTAAATTCTACTGCCTTGTCAAAATTTCAACTAAATCGGAGCAAAAAATTGCCTCTGTGGCATATAATCGTGTAAATCGGCGAAAGCTATAATATGGGAGTTATAATAAATCTGAACGCGATTTCAACCAATAATTGGCAGCATAGCTACAATGCTAATTCTACTTCCTGTGCCAAAATTTCAAATAAATCGAGCAAAAAACATTGGTCTCTGTGGTCATATCGAGTGTAAATCGGGCGAAAGCTATAATATGGGAGGCTATATCTAAATCTGAACCGATTCTCAATCAAGATTTGGCACGCATACAGCAATGCTAATCCTACTCCCTGTGGCAAAATTTCAACTAAATCCAGTGGCAAAAAATTGGCCTGCTGTGGGTGCATACTGAGTGTAAACTCGGGCGAAGACGTATATATGGGAGCTATATCTAATCTGAACCGATCTCAATTAAAATTTGGACACTAGAACTACACCACTAATTGAACCTCCTAGTGCAAAATTTCAACCAATTAGGGTAAAACTCTGGCTCCTGCGGACCGTATTAGTCATATCGGGCGAAAGATATATATGGAGCTATATCTTACGAATCTGAACGATTCCTTCCAAAATCAATAGGTACTCTATTCTGAGCGCAAAAGCACATACTTGCTTTTTTGCCAAAATTTGAAGTCGATTGACTAAAATGCGACCTAGACTTTGATTACAAAATGTTGTTCACGACCAGACGGACAGTACGGACATGGCTATATCGACCTGCAGGAGCACTACATTTTTTGCCAAAGACACCATGTGTTCTATCTTCGTCTCCTTTTCGGTGTTGCAAAACATATGCACTACACTTATAATACCCTGTTCACAGTTGGACAGGTATAAAAATGCCAATAAATTCATTTAAATTCCTATTTTTTGTGTAAAAAGAGTGTGCCACTTTTTGTAGCAATTTTCCTAATATTAGTAGTGTCATCTTTTCATTGGCGAATAATACTTAATCGATGAGAGCAGGCGGTCTAAATCAAGATTACTGTGGGTTCATTAACAAATTATTTATAGTTAAAATTCTCTCATAATAGGATGTTTGCTTTCACTTAAAAATCTGTCCATATTTTTTATTTTATTTAATTTTATTTAATTCCAAAATTTTTTTTTGTATGTTAAAAAAGTTTGCACTTTTTGGTAGGGCAATTTCCTAAAAATTAAGTGGTCCATCTTTCTTGCCGAATAATAGTAATCTCGATGAAATTTATTAATGTTATAGTTAAAATTCGGCTCAATATAGGATTCGTTTGCCTTCACTAAAAAATTTTCCATAATTTAATTTTATTTATTTTAGTTACTGAACTAAAAAAAGAGAAAAAATTATACACAACTGATGCATACAATTTTACTAAATCGAATTTCACACAACTTGTTTAAAATATCCATAAAATGTTGTAAATTTTCGCCATTTTTGAGTTAAAGAATGTGTAAATAATGTCAATTTAATAAAATTTCTTCGAAACTTATCGCCCTAAAATATGCTACAATTTTATAACCGCTAAAATTATGCTATGAACTTTATCCTATTTTTCCAGCTATCAAAAGCATAACAACGACACTCTTCACGTTCTAAAAAGGCCAATTTTGTTTGCTTTCCATTAAAATCTTCATACCCAAAAAAAGAAAAAATCTCTTACCCATCATGCATTATCAGTGGTATTGTTTGATGTACTTGATAACTTACATATAACTGCTAAGCGTGCCGGTGGTGATGCCTGACGTGCACCACTAATTGCCACATTGGTGGCAATTGCATACATAATCACCCCAATCGCTCTCACGACTAGACAGATTCAATGTTGTAAAATCGGAGCCATTTTGATGAATGCGACTGGAATTTTGGATATTAATTGCTAAATAGAAAAAAAGAAAAACAAAAATGCCAATAAAATCAGCAAGTGGCCATATACATGCGACCAATGACTATTTCAATGCTTTAGGAGACAAATTAAATTGACATAGAACAAACTATATGAGAGCAGTAAATTACCCATTGAAGTCCAGGAGTAGATTAAACCTCGAGTGGGTTAGCATGACTAATTACAAAATGCGCTGTATTCTCCTCGGATAGACTGGTGAAACAGGCAGATGAGGAATCCGCGACTGCACGGTTAAAAGCAGCACTACCAGCTTAAAAATTAAAAAGACAAGACAAACATGACATACACTCAAATTAAATATTGGTAAGAATAAACAAATACTAACACGATAAAATAATGTTTAAATAAAGCACCCAAAGGATATTTTAAAAGTGTGTTTTTTGCTCATTTTCCTTTCCTTCTTTTTCTCGGCCATTTGGTAGAAAAGTTTTTTTTTACGAAATAGATAGTTATTTTGGCAAATAATTATTTTATGCGTGCAATCACATGTTTGAACGGTTGAGAAGCGGAATTTTCGTACAAAATTATATAAGGATGACCACTGGCAAAATGATTTGCAGCTGGATGACTGCGATACGCAAGTTCAAAAATCTCAAAAAAAGAACAAGTATTTTACCATTGATTAAAACCCAGCATTATGCCCATAAAAACTTGTCAAACGAGAAAAAGACGCTGAAATAGGCAGATCAAAAGCAAAGACAAGACAATCTTCAAAAGCCAGAAATTTTTATTTCTTTGCCTCTTTGATCCTATAGAATCCATATTATTTCAAAATCCCAACATAATCACATTGCATTTCATCCAACTATTCCTCTATTGGCACACATATAAATTCCACGTTCGTCACAGAATTACCCAAGCATATCATCCAACTGAACTGAACCAAACAAGCGAACCAAAAACGAAAACATGAGATTCCCTCAAAAAAAAAAAGAAAATCACAAAAACTACAGACTTGAACTGTTCAGGCATGAAGAATCGATTTTTCGCCATTAACATCAGCAACATTTATTTTGAGGCCAACAGTGGTCGTTTTGCTGTCTCGTCTATAGCACGGAACATATACAACCACCGCTTTCTCACCATGGTCCTCATGCCATATCCTCAGGATGATGGCAAAGGCTGACTTATTAAATGACAGCAAGATAGACAGACTGACTGACAGACTCATATAAAACGGTCGAACGGAAGGACCGCAGGACGGTGAAGGATAGACAATAACAAACCATCGGGCAACAGTAAGTTTCGTTCATACATTGAATCATTTATGTGGATGTGATGCCTTGGTTCTGGTTTAGTGTCAGCATATGGTACGTTGTAATCGGTTTTCAATTTTTGAGACAGGTGAGTATTAAAATAAGGAAGTTCATATGGAAATAAACAATTTTGGAAAAGACATAGAAGACTGAGTATTTGAATTTCTTCAAGCAAACCAAACCGCCAAAGAAACTAAGGTTTACTGTTAGAAAGTTAACTACAATTACATTGGCCTTTACACTCAAAAAAAGTTTACATGCGATTCAAAGATTTTTATCTTCCCTTAAGGATTTGGTATTAAATTCCGGGCAAAGAGGTTCTTTAAAATAAACACTGTTTTTAGGAGTTAATCTAGAGAGAGCCACCGTGGTGCAATTGATTAGCATGCCGCCTTGCATACACAGGTCGTGGTCTTCGATTCTCGCTTCGAAGCGAACACCAAAAAGTTTTTCAGCGGTGTGGATTATCCCACCTCAGTAATGCTGGTGACATTTCGAGGATTTCAAACTTCTCTAAGTGTTTCAGTGCAATGGTGGAACGCGTTCGGACTCGGCTATAAAAAGGAGGGTCCCTTGTCATGAGCTTAACATGGCTATCGCGACGCACCTCCAGTGATAAGAGAGAAGTTCACCAATGTGGTATCACAATGGACTGAATAGTCTATATTGAGCCTGAAATATCAGGCTGCAGCACGTCATAACCTAACCTAACCGTAAGCCAACCTAACCTAAACCTAGGGATTATCTATCTTTTAGATTCAAGGATCTATAACATAGATGCAGCTCCTCTCATTTATTCATATTTTTATTCTCTTTTTTGCGATATATGAAAAAAACCTATTCACTGTCAAAAAAAGTCTAATTTATAAGCAGATACTTAAAAGTAAAATTAAAACCAAAAATGTACAAATCCCTAATGACAGTCTTAAGCTTAAATTGTGAAGCTTTTTTATCTTGTGAATCAAAGATTCAAATATTTCATTTTAACATTTCTCTTATTTTAAAGAAATTTGTCCTCAAATATTGTGTAAAATTTCGCTGACCTAAAAGTTTTAAAGTTGCATAATCTTTCATTATTAGTCAAAATTTCTCAGTGTAGTGGGTACAACTGAAAAAAAATATTGTCGTGAGGCAAAACATATCTTTGTCCTTAAAATACGAATGTAAAATTCTGCTTAGCTACCTAGTTTTAGGTGCTCCAATCCAATTGGAAAATATTTATAGCTTATTTATATAAAGCCTCTACTTTAAAATAACATCGAGAAATAAATCTGATAATCAGTGGGGTAAAAAGAGTTTGGTGTTGTTTTCCAATGTCCTCCTAACGTGGAATCGGTAGTCAAAGGGTAGTATTAACGAAGTCGTCTTTAAATTTTTTGCACTTGGTATCTGACTACTGGGCAAGTAGCAAAACTCAAACTTTTACCATAAAAGAGAATTGTATCTTAAAGTTACTCTTTACTTCAATTCTCCGCTCTTTGGCTCGGAATCAATACCCAAAAATATTTACATGTAAAGACAAAATTCTCTTGTGAACTGGCAAGCCCTTTTTTCAGAGTAATTATGCTTTTTTAAAAAAATAATCTTCTAGGTGATCAATTCCTTTCCCTGCGTGTTCACTGAATTTTACATTAAAAATTATTCTCTCATAAGTGGACATTTCCCAGAATGTTAACAACATTTTGGCAATCGTGTTTGTCAAATTCTGAAGGTTCACTGTATTTTATTTTATATCTTTTATTAATTTTTCACTTCAAATTACTAAATTCAAGCATAGCGAAATTTTTTCCGCCAAAAACTGAAACGCTTAGTTTTGAATTTATTTTTAAGAATTTTAAAATTTTCTTTTAATTAATTTTTTCACTTTCAATAATAAATTCCAAGGACATAGCGAAATTTTTTTCGCCAAAACACTAACAACGCTTTAGTTTGAATTTATTTTTAAGAATTTTAATTTTTTTTAAATCTTACAAGATTTTTATTTTATATATATATATATATATATTATATATATATATTTATTTTTTTGTTATCAAACTTCATCATACCACCCTTCGAATAGCTACTATTAGAAGCCTTCTCTGATGGGAATTCGCTAAACATCAGCCAAATATCCTTTAAACTTCATCGACCACTATCGGCTATTGCCCCCATCATTCAGTTAGATGCTCTTTCTGTTGGTCCGTCGTCGTGTTTTGTTATCTACTGTTCATCATTCATCATCCTCATCAACAGCAGCTTTGCCTTATATCACTCGCCGTCATTTTTTTGCTGCTTTGATTTTAATATGAACTACTACTATTTCCTCCTAAGTTGTGTGAAAACTGCGATATTTCCTTTCCCGCTTAAGCAAAGCGAGCAAAAACATCAACACATCACGCACAATATCACAGAAGGTAAATATTTCAAGGAATTATTAGTGGACACACAATGCCAGAATTATGATTAGGGTTTATAATGCTGACACATCAACTTCATATCCGAAATTGCTGTGAATCCATTTCTGGAATGAAACCCATGCGAGTGAGTACATGGATAAAAGCAAAGAAAACGTTATACCACACTTGAAGAGTTGAGTACGCACAAGCAAGAATTGCTAAATCTTATAACAGACGCTGAGGGACGGACATAACTGAATATCGATAGGGTATATGGTAAACAACGGTGGGCCATGATCGAACAACGAAAGCAAAAAAAAACAACAAAAGAAGATCGAAGTGAATAAAAATCTTCTTGGTAGGATGGACTATCGGCCCACGTTCTTTGACAACTGCGACACGTATTGTAATTGTTGTTGTGTTGTGTTGTTAGTGGGCACTTGACTAATCTTGCCTACGCATCCGCCTTCTATGATGATGACGATTGTTTGTTCTATAAAAAAATATCTGACTGTATGAATGACAATCCCCGGTAGTTTTACGCATGTTTGCCTACATTGTATCTTTGATCCCTTCTGTTTATGAGCTTATTTTTTATGTTCCCATCTTGTCCTTTTCCCATTGTCAGGGAGTAGTATTATATTCGCTATTGTGTTCGAAAAATGTTTACAATTCCATTTTCCATGGTCTTATTAATGAAGGAGACACAAAAAAAACTACCCACACACATAAATACACTTGATGTGCAAATTATGCTGTTTGAAGTGCCGGATTAAGTATTTCCATGCATTATCTAGACAACCGTCAGTTAGTGTCATCCCATCCACATTGTTTATTCAATAGAGCTCTTACAGTATGAAAAGAACTCTTTATGGTGATCTCCTCTCTTTT
>PGFW01050919.1:0-11476 GCA_003123925.1 Haematobia irritans | reverse complement strand
ATTGTACTCTCACTACACCCTCAATAAAAAAACAAGTATATACGGCCGTATGTTCGGCCAGGCAGAATCTTATGTACCCTCCACCATGGATTGCGAAGAAACTTCTACTGAAGACTGTCATCCACATTCGAATTACTTGGGTTGCGGTAACTTTTGCCGATGACAAGGTATCTTAAAACTTCCTAATACCGTAATATATACCACGTAGTCCATACGTGGTATATATTAAACTAATGTGGCCCATTACAAAATATGAAAAACAGTCTTTTTCGTCCGTGTACCAACAACTTACTTCTTTGGTAAAGATGCAGACTCTGAATTGATTTATCTTTATTTAAAGCCAACCCAATTCAAATGATAATAATAAAAACTATTCTTAACTCTGAATATATAGAAGTGTGTCGACTAGGTGGTTTTTCCGGGTATGAGATCCCGGGATTAAGTGCATAAATTCCCGGGAGTTTTTTTTCACAACACTTGTATACAATTTTACTACCAATATTACAAAAGCGGGTTCTTAGTTCCATTGGATGCCCGAACGAAAAAGACTGTTTTTCATATATTTCGGTGTAAAAGAGAACTTATGTATTTGTTGTGCCAGAACTCGAATACTTTTTAGGCATATCTATTATTATCTAAAGTGAAAGCATAAAGTAGCATAACATGTTTGGGAGATATGTTGTAATAAGTGTTAGTAATTACCGTCAAAGGAGTATCCCTCACGAGAAAATAGATTTAAAAACGCGAAATTGCTCTTTGTTTATCTAAGCAAAATTAGTCTCTGTCGACCAAGACGTTGTCGGCTAAAGCAAAGGTGATTCTAAAATGGACTGAAAGGAATGCTTGAAGCTTAAAAAGGAACGCAATCACCGATGAATCTGGCCACCTCTAACGAGATCAAAGATCGTTTGCCTCAGTTTGCCAAAATACAATTTATGGCCTATCATTAAAAAGAGCATTGACGGTCATGTATCCAAACGCATAAAAATGGGGGAAATTTGAGAAGCGCTGATGTCTGTTCTACTCGAGTGTGCTGAAAAAGTTTCCGACCAAGTCCTCGACGGCAAAGATCCGGATGGTACAAGACGATATAAGTTAATAGGCATTTACGGACAGCAGGGTCATGGATTGCTTAAAGCTGCTTTGATGGCTAATTGGTTGAAGTTTGGAAGAGAGGACGCTTTGAGATTATCGACATAAAAGCACATACCGGCTAAACCGTAGAGCACATGCATGGATAGGCATACCCCTTGAATCCTCGTCAATACTAAGAGAGACTAAAGAATGTTACCCCAGATCTTCCAACGCGCACCGATTGGAAGGAATGCGTCGTTTGATGAGGTCGGATGGACCAAGCGGACATTGCGTGTTTATATTACAACATAGAGTCGGCTGCCACATCTAGCCCAGACCCAAGACGCGTAAGTTATGACTTTCAATGATTATACATATGAAGGCTATACAAAAACGGATCAGCCCCAAGATTCCGAAACCGGACAATGCCTCCGGTAGGTACAGCAGCTCGAAAAAATCTCCTACCGAACGCCGAAGGAGACATAAAACCTGCAGACTATGGCGAAATCATATCGGAAGTTTCTAACATGCTCAAGCTCACCAAAGCTAACCGGATTGTTGCGAGATTCACCGAGTTCTGTGAAGATGAAGCCTTGATGACTCATATATTGAAGCGGCTGATTAGAGCGGTGGTTGGAAAATTTGGATGGTTCTACGGTTCCTAAAGATAAATCTTCCAACATTTGTACATGGCGCATTTTGGCGCCTTAAAAAGTTTCTCATGATAATAGATATAGTTTTTATTCAAAAACTATACATATATAAGAACAAGATCTCTGAATTAGCACTCCGGGGTTTTCAAACTTCTTGCATTAATACCGTAAAAATAAAAATGAAGATGTATAACTTCCTAAAACGAACTATAACTTGTTTCTGCTTCCTTCATTGAGCAATGCAGACACTGGATCGACAGTCCTAGAGATATCACATCAAATATTCTATCTTCGGTGCTACATGGACATGATAGGATGCCCACCCTTGCCATTAAAACTTATTGAGGCATGTCACTAAAAACAAAAACAAAATTCATTATGGATGCGATGCAAATGCAGCATCAATACTATTCTGAGGAAGTAGTGATACTTAATGCAGGGAGAGTTCGCCAAAAGAGATTTTATTTCTTCGAGTAACCTGTAGTTTGCAATAAGGGCGATACACCAACCTTCGTCACCAAAAACAAGCAAGAGTGGCAAGTTTTGAGGGAACATAGCTTCTCAGATCATCGCTACATCAGTTTCAGATTGGCTGTTCGTGCTTCAAAGACCATATTTCCGCCAAATGTTGGGAAAGCTGATTGGAATAGGTATAGGGAATCGTTCTATATGATGATACCGGAAACACCAGAGACAAATATGAGCACTGTGCGTGTGCATCGAACACGCAGTGGAGCGGATTACTAAGGCCTTCAACATCTCACTGAAAACTGCATGCCCTAGAGGGAAGCCAAGGGGGAAAATCGACCACCAGGGTGGTCTACGGAGTTAAGGCACCTCTTTAACAAAGCAAAGTCCACCAGAGCTCCTGAGGATTGGGACGCTTACAAGAAGAATCTGAGAGGATACAAGCGAGAACTGAGAAAGGCTCAGCATAACTCTTGGAATGTTTACTGCAGTAGTATTGAGAATACGTCCGAGGCTTCCAGACTACGGAAGGTACTAGCATCCACTAACTCCGATCCAGGCTTCATTAAAACATCGGAGGGCAATTGGACAACGTCCAGTGAGGAGACGCTGGAGGTACTATTGGACACACATTTTCCTGGAAATCAGACGGTTGAACCATGTTCTGGTGGTGCTACAGTGGCTCAGCGGTCATTTCCTATCGAGGAAATTGAATCGGAATCTATAATAAAATAGGCGTTAAATAGCTTTGGGTCATTCAATCCCCGGACCTGATGGAATTACTCCGGCGGAGTTACAAACAGTGACTGACAGAAGTATCCCTTGGTTGACGGTGATATATAAAGGATGTATAAACTTAGCATATATTCCAGAAAACACTAGCCAACAGCCATTTTGTGAATTGTTTCTAGCATATTTTTTCTTATTGATTATGACCTACTAAACACGAATGAATACACAATCGTGGCGTTTCTAGACATCGAGGGGGCATTTAATAACGTCCATCCGAGTTCGATATTAAATGGACTGACAACTCTGAATGTTGATCCAGGTATAATTACGCTGGTATACAGATGGACAGACGGACACTAGATCGACTCAGGAGGCGATTCTGAGTCGATTGGTATATATTTTATGGGGTCTAAAATCAACTTTTCTGTTAGGCATATTTTTTGGCATATCAAAGTTATTTTACCCTGACCATTATCTGGTTTAATGTATAATAAAAATATTAAAATAAAAACACAAATCGCAAAATATTCGGCTATATTTTTTTATAAATATATTTTTTAAATACAATTTAAATTGATATTAATATTGAAAAAAAAAAAAAATTAATTAAATTTAACAATTGGCTCAGGAGTGTATGCCTACAAAAATGATGATCCCTGGTTCTTCTCTCCGTTCCGACAATAGGTAAAATTAAAACAAATATAAACGAAAAAAAACTTGGCCGGGCCTTTAATCTTTTCTCTTCTCTTTAAAAGAAAATTTGCTAGTATCAAAGAAAAACTTCGTTTGTGTAAATTTTCGTTCCTCAGAAAAAAATATAAAAAATGAATATGATATTTAATTTAACTTGTACTGCGTTTAATATTGGATCTGCAGTCAATTGTAGATACTTAGAGATTTTGTTGCGAACTAGATGGAACATATTCCTCTCTCAAGACAATCTGTTCAAATGACAAGTTTCCGAAGTTAAAATTAAAATTTATAAACATGCATTTTCGATTTCTATAAAAGTTTTTACATGGACCCAAACAACCCACTAAAATAATTATAAACCTAAAAAAAATTTGGTTAATTTCTAGAGGGAATCTTAAACCTCTATCTTCAACGTATGAACATATAGACCCTCTTAAGATACGAAACCTTAATTCTGTAGACTTACTGTATACGGTTATTAATCAAAAATGATAATTTCGATAAATTTCACGCAATTCAAATGAAAATGCGGCCTCAAATTGAAAATCTAGAAGTATTTTAGAACCACAAATAGATGTAGAGAATGTGGTGTGATGTATCAGTCTATGTTGTGGTATGGCCCTCATATAGACCGAACTCCCGGTATGAGTTCTTAGACCTTTACAAAAAATTACTTATAAATCGAGTAAAAAGAAATTCAATACACAGAAAAATAAGCACTTGCCATGTATTCTCGAATTTGAGGTTTTCGTCCACCAACGTAGCTTCCTTTTGAGGTAATTGTGTCGTTTATTTTTTATATTGAAACAAGTTGCATGAGTGCTTATTGTATCATCAACTCATATTTTGCAGACGGTCATATTCACCACAAAACCCATCTTTAATTTTTGTTTCCTTTTTTAAGGAAGATTTATTTTTTTTTTCGTACCAAGGGAAAGATATTTCTTATCCAAGTATTTATCTTTCATAATACCTTCATCATCATCATCATCAACATTATGATTCTTTCTTTCCCTTATATTATGTTGATGTAGCCTGATGCTGTATACAACAAACAGCCACTTAGACGGTCCAAGATAAAAAAGAGAAATATATACATGGAAGAGGAAATGCCTATGACAAAGGACAAAAGCATAAATGGTGGTGGTGGTGGTAGGGTGAGTCCTTTGGGCTTCTTTCATATAAAATGTCACATCTGTGAAGACATTAACGTTTAGCGTATTGGCTGTGTGGTGGAATGGGTTGGTGTTCTTTAGCCTGTTGGTGTTTGACAACAAACTGTTGCCCCTTAAGTGGCGGTCGGTGATGAAAGAACACAAAAAACAATAGAAAAATGGACGGGTGGGGGGTGGAGTGGAGGACAATTGTTGGCTCTTGTCAACATCATAAATATAAACAGTTTCATCGTAAAAAAAGATTAAAATATTTAGATGAAAATCCATATTAAACTCATATTTATTGGTAGGATTGTATATGACAGGGATCCTGTTGATAATAAGCTCCCCCTTACTTCAGCCATTCTCTGGGGGCTTTTGTTAATTGACAAATTTCAATTTTTCTTAATGAAATCTTTAACCTTTTTTCTCCTATCTTTGTATCTTTCTTTTGGCACTCTAACCAAAATAATTAAAAAACAAAACTCTTTGAAAGTTAATTTTTTCATTTACTTCTGTATAAGTCCATGCCAATATTAGGCATTAGAAGAGCTTCCAACGGTGGGCTCCATAGCTCAAGTACTTCCAGAAGCAGCATTCAATCAACAGCAAAGATATTTTGTAAATTGAAGCTAACTTTTTATTGCAGTTATTTATGAGTTTTTAACGAGACAGTAATGACTTTTCAGTACCAGAAAATTCACAAAAACAAAAAATTTGGACTAAAAACGAAACAAGAAAGTTTTAATGCCTTTTTGTAAGACACATTATAAATATCAAAAAAGGTTTCTATTTTTTGGAATATGAAGAGAAATTACTTCAATATACTTTTCCAAAGCCCATTCTTCCTACTGTGTATTCTTCCATTTGCCTACATGTCATTTTGCTCAAACCGAAACAAGTATGAGAGGGTGAGGGGAAAAAATTGCACAATTTTATCTTTTTTCTTTTCGAGTGTTTGGTATGGGTAATAAATTGTCATTAGAATTCGACATGCTTCTTAAATATTCAAAGTTGTGATGAAATACAATATGTTGTTTTTTTTTTTTTGCTGGATATTGAAATTGATACATTATCATTTGATAAAGCCGAAGACAGTTTTCTTTTCCTTTTGAGAGAATTTCGTGGAAAATGTATTAATACCCTGAAATGTTTTGACAAATTATTGTTTGTTGCGTTACTTTGCTAAAGTTGTCATCCTCAAGAATTTGATTATAAGGAAGGAAATATAGCTTTGATAGCGGCATGATAGCCTACACCAATCACGCCCAATTAGTCGTACAGTAGATAACTGATATAAGAATGTTAAAAAATACAACTGTTTTCTTATATGCATTTATTATTTATAAGATTTATTATTTATAAGATTATTTATAATTTCTTATACAAGTACATTTCATAAAATGTTGGCTTTGGAAGGAACAGTCAAAAAAAAAAAAAAAAGAAGAAGAAAAACAAAGTATAATTACGGCCCGTAAGTTCGGCCAGGCCCGAATCTTATGTACCCTTGCGGCACCATGGATTCCGTAAGAACTTCTGCGAAAGACTGTCCCAGTCCACAATCGAATTACTCTGATTGTGGGTAAGTTTCTACCGAGGTTGCAAGTATCTCGTAAGCTTCTTAAGCGATCGTTTCTAAGATTGTGAGTAGTCCAATCATGGTATATAGTGAGGGCCAAAAAAGTTAGTGGTATACACGGATAAGAAAAGACTGTTTGTTGCGATGATGTTTGTATATAACATCAATATGTGTTGAACACAAATTTTAAGGACACAATATTTTTGAAGTGCAAGCATATAATGTTCAGAAACTAAGCATAACATGTTTGTGACATATAGTTAATGTTAGAACATAGTTATGTTTGGGACAATTAAATGTTTGTAAATATAAATATGCTTTGGATGCAAAACATATATTTATTTACAAATAACCTAAATGAACATATATGTGTTTTAGTAGGCTTTGGAGCGCGATTTAGGCGAGGGAGCGGATATTGAATTAAGTTCCGGTGTGTTGTTGCTTGTTATTGACAAAATTAGACATTTTAAATTTTTTTCGCTTGGGGCAATTGATCAGCTACTTCTTTGATCCTTAACAAAACTGTGTGGTCCCGCTGTTCCGAAATCCCCGTCGGCAAAAGGTAAAATTAAAATAAAAAAAATCATACTAATTGAAATAATTTCTTCCTACAAGTTTTGTATTACAGAAAAGGTGCTAAAACTAAAAATCTCGTGTGAAGTGAGAAAGAATGTGGGGAATATAAAATTGGGCAGAAACAAAATTTTGAGCATTTCAGGTCGAAAAACGCTTAATGTTCGTTAGCAACTAATATTACTTTTATTTTCATAATTCATTATGATTGTAAATATATAAATAAATAAATAAAATTTTGAGGCAGCAATATTGTTGCCGAGAATTTTTTTTAGCATATAATATTTTTGGGTGCAAAAATGCTTCCAATATATTGATATGCTTCACATAATAAAATGACACATTATGAAATTGAATGATAGACCGAATTTCTGGTGTGCTGGGATCGATTTATTCTGAGGCTATATATAACTATAGACGCGATATGGATTAGTTAGGCATGGTTGTTAACGGCCCATATACTAGCACAAATGTACCAAAATTCGGGATGAAAATTTGCTCCTCCAGAGGCTCCAAAAACCAAATCTCGGGACGGTTTATATGGGGGCTATAATGATGTATGGGGACTGACTATGGGCCACTTTTTGGCATGGTTGTAACATATCATATACTAACACCAACGTACCAAAATTTCAAACTGACTTCGGATGAAATTATGCTTCTCCAAGAGGCCTCCAAAATCAAAATCTCAGGGATGGGTTTATAATGGGCCTATATAATAATTAATGGACTGATATGAAACCAATTTCCTGGCCATGGTTGTTGGATACATATATTAACATCACGTTACACAAATTTCAACCGAATCGAATGAATTTTGCTCTTCCAAAAGGGGCTTTCCAGAAGATCGAATCTGGGATTGGTTTATATGGGGCTATATATAATGTAATGGACGCGATTTCGACCAATTTTTGCATGGGTGTTTTTGAGCTCAATATACTTACATCCACGTACGCAAATTTCAACTGAATCAGATGAAATCTTTGGTCTCCAAGAGGCTCGCCGGAAGGTCAAATCTGGGGATCCGGGTTTATATGGGGGCCTATATAATAATTAATTCGGAACGATGATTGGACCAATTTTTAGCATTAATTGTTATAAGAGACCAAGCGTACTTAAGACCATTGTACTAAATTTCAGCCGGAACGTGAATGAAAGTTGCTTCCTCTAGAGGCTACCGCAAGCCAAATCTGGGGATGCGGTTTATATGGGGCTATATAATAGATTATTTACCGATGTGGACCAAATTTTTTGCATGGTTGTTAGAGAGCAATGTACCTAAATTTCAGGGCCAGATCGATGAAAAATTTGCTCTCTTAGAGGATTCGCAGATCATACTCTTGCATTGCCAGCCAAATTTTTTCCCTGCGAGCATCCTTTTGAGGTCTGAGAACAAGAAAAAGTCGCTGGGGGGATCTGGAATATGGAGAAAACGGTGAGTGGGGAAGCTAATTCGAAGCCAAATTCATCAGTTGTTGCCACCGTTTCTCAATGAATTTGTGGGCCAACGGTGCGTTTGTCTTGGTGGAACAACAGTTTTTTCTTCTTCATATGGGGCCCGTTTTGCGCGGATTTCGACCTATCAAACGATCCAATAACGCCATAATAATGTCACTGTTGATTGGTGTTTCCCCTTCTTAAGAATAATGCGATAAGAAATTATTCCATGCGCATTCCAAAAAACAGATGACATTACTTTGCGACGGACGTTTTGAGTCTTTCCACGGCTCGAAGACGTTCACCGCGTCGCTGTCCACTCAGGCCGACCTGTCGATCTGACTCAGGGAGTGTAGTGATGGCTGTATATTATACATTGTCAAATATACGACAGAGAAAACTCGGGTGTATTATACGAGTTGACAGCTGCAAAACACCGCTTCAAGAAATCATCCAACACTTGTTTGTTTTTTTGGTCAAATGTGAGCTCGCCAACTGATGACTCGGCCACGCCAATTTTGCACAGAGATTCCCGCATATCCAAATATTGATGAATGAATGTGACCAAACACGTTCCTGTTTGATATCTTTAAAGGCCCTCTGCTATCTCGATCAACTTCAAAACAATTATGTGGAATTTTTTGATGTTTTCGGTCGGTAACCCACCTCTTTCGGGCGTCCAACTTCGTTCACTGACGTGCCCTCCGTGCTCAATGTCACCACGCCTTTGAATTTTGCATACCAATGCTATTTATTGTTGATTTCCTGGGGCAGAGTCCGAAATCTCATTATCAATGCGCAAAGTTTTTGTTCTTCCAACCGGTATTGTCCCTTCAGAAAACAGTATTTATCAAAAAGCACGAAAATTCCTTTTTTGTCCCATTTGTTTTCCACAATAACATAAAGTTGCTTCGCAAAAAGACGCCTCCTATCTCCAGCAAACTAAATTGATGCTTAAACAGACTCAAATTTTGAACACCGAATCATTTGAAAGGTTGCGTACTGATAGTAAAAAATAATATGCATTTAATACTACGACCATGCTGGCCATCTAATGTGTCAGACCGGGGACTTATCAGCCAACCGTTATCATTTACTTTATGGGCGTCTGAGTTCAATAGTTTCGATGTGTTGACACAGCGGAATGATAAATTTTAACTAATAACCTCCGATCCTATCTGGTGGAGGGTATAATAAGCAAGTAATCTCAGTCGGGGGCCGAAATCTTAAATAACTATCACCACAATTAATCAGATACAACAATTTCGTTTGAAAAATCTGCGTCGTAGCGGATTATTTGGAATTATTTAGTATCCAGGATGTTTTGATGACAAGATATTTCTTCGTGGTATGCTGGCCTTAAGGATAAATTTAAAGTTTTTGCCTTATAGGTGGGTACTAAGTTCGAGTTTATGTCCGCTAATTTTCACTGAAAAGAGAAAAAACTAAATCAGTAAAAAAAATTATAAAATTAAATACCATATTTGTTTGCAGATTTCATTATACTTGATGGGGAATATCCCGAACTCGAACTTAGTACCCACCTTTAAGGTGAGTATTAAGTACGAGTTTAGCCGCTAAAATCGTCATTTTTTCGCGATTACTTTTCTGTAATAATCCGTTTTAAGGAATACAAACTTTGGTGAAAATTTTCGTTTGGGCTATTCCCGCATCAAGTTATAATGGAAAATCTTGCAAAACCAAATATGTATAATTCTTAATGCCGTTTTTTAACTGATTTAGTTTTAAACTTCAAAAATGAAAAAATAATGATTTTGAGCGGCTAACTCGTAAACGTAATACCCACCTTTAGGGAAAACATTCTCGAGTGTTTGTAGAACTAATTTTTGTTTGAGTTTTAGAGGAAATCTTAAAAAACTCGTTTTTAAGATTAATTGGTCCGGTATACTCTAAAATATCTAATTTGCAGGCAAAAATCGGAATAGAAAAATACTCTTTCTATGACGCCCAAGAAATCGGGAAATTGGTCGCATATGGGGGCTATACTAAAACATGGACCGATAGACACCATTTTCGGTACACTTTTTGATGGTCCTAAAATACCCTCTTCGATTTCCGATTTTCAGGCAAATTGGATAAAAAACTATCAGTTTTTATAAAGTCCATGGCCCCCAAAAATTCGGGGAAGGTCGGTTTTATATGGGGATTTATGAAAACTTGGACCGATGTAGCCCAATCCTCCGAATTTGACGACTGCCTGTAAAACAAGAAGTCGAATCTGTGCCAAAATTTCAGGGACGATAGCGCCAATTATTGAAGGCTGAGCGACAGACGAATCATGCTTATATCGTCTTAGAATTTCTCCCTGATCAAGGAATATATACTAATATAGTCGGAAATCGATATTTCGATGTGTTACAAAAACAGAATGATAAACTTATTATATCCGCCGTACCATTCTATGGTGGTGGGTATAGAAACTAGTCTTACTTTGTTGCATTATATTTCAGACCCACATGTGTACGCCCTGAAATTCTGTTATGAAGAAATTCGTTTTAATTATTCTTCATATTTTTTTTTATTGCTAATAATGAATTTTTTTTAAATGAATCGTTGCCCAAAGTCCCTCTCTAATGCTTTTAATAAATTATGAATTTTTTTAATAATAATAGAAAAAAAAAACAATATACCCCTAAATAATTTTTATATAGTCCTATAAATAAATACCAAAAAGGTATTGTTCGCGAATTTTATTTTTCTAAATTTTCCTAGAATTGCTTCTTCTTCTAGAAAACAAACCTTCGAGCGAGCAAGTCTTATTTTCGATAAATAAACCCACCATTTGAATTTTCTCTCTTCTCATGCACATTCATTCCATAAACACATGCAAAGGTTAATGATTGTTATTTTTTCGCATTTCCCAGGCTGGGCAATAAAAATTCTAATATAGATTATGACGCTCGCATAGATTGTTTGTTTTTCTTCAGTTTAATCATACTTCTAAAAATTGTTGAATTGTGTCGTATAAAACATTTTAAAAGGTTGACAAAATCAGTTAATTGTACAAAAGAAAGAAGAGGTATAGTTCCTTTGCCATATTAACAATGTGGCGTTTCCCCAGCTTTTGTTTGATGGTGAGATAGTCATTTCGG
>PGFW01050917.1:20944-33122 GCA_003123925.1 Haematobia irritans | reverse complement strand
TTATTTTTATATGAACCAACCTTCAATTGATTCGTGTCAAAATTTGACGTCTGTAAGTCAATTAGTTTGTGAGATAGAGTGTGGACGCCCGAAAGAGGTGGTTACCGACGAAAACATCAAAAAAAATCCACAAAATGATTTTGAATGACCGTAAAATGAAGTTGATCGAGATAGCAGAGGCCTTAAATGAACGTGTTGGTCATATCATTCATCAATATTTGGATATGCGGAAGCTCTGTGCAAAATTGGTGCCGCGCGAGCTCACATTTGACCAAAAACAACAACGTGTTGATGATTCTGAGCGGTGTTTGCAGCTGTTAACTCGTAATATACCCGAGTTTTTCCGTCGATATGTGACAATGGATGAAACATGGCTCCATCACACTCCTGAGTCCAATCGACAGTCGGCTGAGTGGACGGCGACCGGTGAACCGTCTCCGAAGCGTGGAAAGACTCAAAAGTCCGCTGGCAAAGTAATGACCTCTGTTTTTTGGGATGCGCATGGAATAATTTTTATCGATTATCTTGATAAAGGAAAAACCATCAACACTGACTATTATATGGCGTAATTGGAGCGTTTGAAGGTCGAAATTGCGGCAAAATGGCCCATATGAAGAAGAAAAAATGTGTTGTTCCACCAAGACAACGCACCCGTGCCACAAGTCATTGAAAACGATGGCAAAAATTCATGAATTGGGCTTCGAATTGCTTCCCCACCCACCGTAGGTTAGGTTAGGTGGCAGCCTGATGTATCAGGCTCACTTAGACTATTCAGTCCATTGTAATACCACATTGGTGAAATTCTCTCTTATCACTGAGTGCTGCCCGATTCCATGTTAAGCTCAATGACAATGGACCTCCTTTTATAGCCGAGTCCGAACGGCGTTCCTCATTTGCATGTGAAACCATTAGAGAAGCTTTGAAACCCTCAGAAATGTCACCGCCATTACTGAGGTGGGATAATCCACCGCTGAAAAACTGTTTGGTGTTCGGTCGAAGCAGGAATCGACCCACGCCTTGTGTATGCAAGGCGGGCATGCTAACCATTGCACCACGGTGGCTCCCACCCACCGTATTCTCCAGATTTGGCCCCCAGCGACTTTTTCTTGTTCTCAGACCTCAAAAGGATGCTCGCAGAGAAAAAATTTGGCTGCAATGAGGCAACACCGAAGGATTACTACCAAAATAGTATCAAAAAATTGGAAGGTCGTTATAATCGTTGTATCGCTCTTGAAGGGAACTATGTTGAATAATAAAAACGAATTTTGACAAAAAATTGTGTTTTTTTTTTTGTTAGACCTGGGATTTATCAGCTAACCTGTTATTGTGTTAATTGCGCATCCTAAAATTTTCCCATCAATTCGCGAGCAAAAAAAAGCGTTAGCCAAAAAAGTATGAAAATGTTCTTTTTCGGATCGGAAGTGGTGCAAAATTGGCGCAGAAGCGATGAATTTAACATGGCTTGTCATAGGAAGGATGCCCACTATTTCTACACAGTGTTGCACTGAATTATAATGCTTCAATTCTTTTCAAGTATGATCCGCATTTAGCGTTACCATGTTGGTTCGTGGTAGTGAAAGTTCATGAGGGAAACTTCCTGTGATATTAGATGGCGTCGCTATGATATAAATTATAATAAATTTTTTAAAATCGTTTTGGTTATTAATTGCAATATCATAATAACGTTTCTAGGTCTGTAAATGTTTGAATAACTATATCAAACTAACTCTCACAATTCTAGTTTTTTTCAAGAATGTTTAGCCATTTTTTTGCCGACTACTACGTGTCATTATAAAATTATATTTCCGGTCTTGTGGAATGTCCAATAATATCTTTAAATCGTGTTAATTCTGTTTTTTGAACGTAATGTTGAAACAAAAGAGTCGTTAAAACCGACTTCACGGCACTTGAGGATTGTAAGTTTACACTACTCGTGAAAGAAAGCGAGTTATTCAAAATATTATTAAAAAAATAAAGAACTTACACTGAGTAGTTAAAAATAAAGAAAACAAAAAATAATATATCCGAGCAAAGAGGATGCATTTTGTTAGTGGTGAGACCGTGGTACTTATATAAAATGAGATAAGTTTGATCGAGATCGCAGAGGCCTTAACTGCTAGAAAGTACTTCTCAATTTTTTTATGGCATGACCGTGTTGTGTGCAATTAATTCATTCATATTCACAATAATGTTGTAAAGTATAATGTGCGGCATTACCGCTCAGCTGTCGGACACCATTTAATTTTTACTGAGGTGCCTGTGGACGACAGTTGACTAAAAAATAATAGACCAACAAAAACAAAACGTGTTGATGATGTGTCCATGAAGCGGTTAGTTTTATGCCCAAGACTCGTTAAATTATTCAGTTAACCTATACGCATTACTTTGTTTTAATTTTTTTTCATTTTTTAATATTTCGGAAAATTATTCAAGACATACAAATGTTTTTCATTTGTCGGTAGCAATCGGGTTCTACGTCATTTATAGGTATCCGTGTGAAAAATACCTTTCTTATCCATTTCTTCCTGATCACTATTTTCACTTCAACCGAGTATCTTTCCGTGTCGATCATTGTGACATTATGGCACCTGAAAATGTTTTTTCCAACGGAATAGGCTCACTCGTCTCAACACACTTTCCTGTTCACATAGTCTCAGAGGCAGTCGGACACTGACGTTAGCGCCTCGCGGAGGCACGTGTCGATGAAACTCACGTCTACGGAAGGGTAGAGAAAAGACTCGATAAGTACCGCTCGGCAACGTAATGAACCTCTAGCTATTGGTGTGGTTTTTAACTACTAGCCGCCGTAGTGGAATATTTGATAATTTTGATCGATTATTATGTCGCTAAAGAAGCGTTGATAATAAGGCCCAATAAAGTAACCGATTTCAACCATACATTTTCGTAACTATGGTTAATAGTAATTTGTTTATATATTGGTGCTCAATTAATTTAACTTTTTCAGAAGTAAAAAATTAACTAAATAATACATTTTTGAAAATAATCGATGGAGACGGTAATGTTCCGGATTCTAGGATCTGCTAATAGAGGTCGTAGGAGCATATAGGCGAAGCAACCTCAATAGCCACACATATGGAGAGAAGAGAGAGAAATACCACTGTTGATTTTGCTCACCAATACTTGTCCAACTGCACAGGTTGTCACAAGTCATTGATTATCGTACTCGGCCGCATTAACATCTCTCGTTAGTAATGAAAAATGCCGCGCCTTTGATAGATATGCTATCTCCTATGTACCTACTACCGATGTTTCATTTTATGAGCTTCATTTTTTATAAGAGATTGTTACGGTGTGTAGTCGTTGACCGGACGTGTTAGGTTCGCAGGCTCACTCTCCGGACCCTTATACTCAGTTCACGTTTTTCATACAAACCCAGAAATATGAGAGAAAATGTGACTCCCTCTCCTTACTCTATCTAGTTAAGATTAGCAGACTGAACTCCTTGAGTGTTCCAATAAGATAGTTTAGCATCCTATCGATTAGACTAGCTCGAGAACACCATCCTTTTTTTATATCTCGTGAGTCCGAACGGCGTTCCTCATTGCATTGATGACAGAATCGTACTATTTGAGAAGAAAGACATTATTGAGAATCACTCATCTGAGTATACATGTCACCGCCAATTTTACTAAAGTTGGCTGAGTTTTGCATCAATCACCGCATGAAAAACTGTTTGGTGTTCGGTCTGATAGTAGTATCTGAACTACCACCGACCCATTAGTGTACGGTATGCATAGCGGTAGAAGATTGAACAACAAATTTTGTCACCCCTCGCTGTGTGCCACCACACTCTGCCTATTCTACTCATGAATATATTTGGTCCTCTCCAGCTGACATGTTCTTAATTGTGTCTCAGACCTCAATGATGGATGCTCGCAGAGAAAAAATTTTGGCTGCAATTGATTCGGCTCATGATACAATGAACCGACAAGGTATTACTCTCCATTATAAGCAAGTTCGAAGATTTAATATACATTTAATTGGTTTATAAGAAATGTTTACTAATTTTGGAGAAAAGACTTGGTATATAAATAGGTGTTCCGCTGAGATTTAAATTTACTTTGTATTACGCTACATGTATAATATCGGTAGAAATCATAAATGATTTTTTACATAATATGTATACAAACGCTAGGTAAATTCTTTTGATACCCCAGACGAAAGAAAATTGCATTTGTTTATTGTATTTTTTTTGTATTATGATCTGCGGAATTAGCTCAGCCTTAACCTGTTACATTTCGTAGTGGTTTAAATTTACTGCTGTCCACTAATCTGTCCCTTAAAAGTTATTAGGAGTTTTTTACTGAACGAGTAAAATTTTTTATTTCCCATTACATTTCTCCCATATAACAACCATGACACATTATAATGGTAATAAATGGAAAGCTAGCCAAAACACAACATATTGGGTGAAAATATGTTATTTCCTTTAGTGATTTCGTGATATACATATTATATTTCAATGGCCGCGCAGACATAGTGGTTTGTGCTATACTGATGTCGGCGCAGATGTGCGACTGTAAATCTACACTATACATGTGCCCTTGCGACGCTTAAGCTGTATTTGCCACCTCACATACATTTCCATAACAGCTGTCTCTCGACAAATGTAGTGACTTATGTTTATTACTTTTTCTCGCCATTCGTCTTGCATGGTGATATTCGAATCCGGAATTTAGCTAGTTACTACGGATGTGCAAAATACTAAAGATGTGTCTAATTTTAAGATTCTGATGATATTATGGACCACCACTAACGAGCAACATATGTTATACATTGGTTAACTAATTTGTTTTATGAAATTGTGTTTTTATCAAATGCCGGTACTAAGTTAGACAGCTTGGTTTATTCTCGCAATTTGAAATTGATTATATTTCGATTATCTAAAAATGAATTTATCCAAAAATGTCAAGCCTTGCGCATCTCGGTATGATTTCAAATATTGACAATATTGCTCTTTAGAGCGACTCGGTGCATTTGCTATAATCACGATCTCTGTAGATTGTAAGGTACTCGGATTTTATAATTTTAGGGGGCCTATACGTAAAAGATTATTAGGATCCTGATACTGGGGTGTGCCACAATCTTGTGTTCTTAAAAAAATACCAACTTCCGATTTGACCAACAATAACACTCAATAACAACTTACTTTGTGCCCAAGTTTCAAGTCGATAGCTTGTTTCGTTCGGAAGTTAGCGTGGACTTCACAGACGGACGGACGACGGACTGACGGACATGCTAAGAGTAGATCAAGGATATATTCTAACCCATCGACCCTACGCCCTTTAAAAAAATATTGAATAGTAATACTGTATAATTGAGAAATGTTCTATAGTTAGCAAAGAATACTTCTCTGGATTTAGTACAATAAACGGAAATAATAGAACCAAAAGCTTTGAGAGACATTTTTTAGGATACCGCTCGCCTCTCTTTAAAGTCTATGTCCGCTTAAGTAGGGTTAGCTTGACCAATTTTTTTTGCGGGGGGGGTGAATCATAAAAGGATTGTTTTCACGGTCATTTTATTGATTCGTATCAAGTGCCCGACACTTCTTCTATTATTGGCAGGTAGGCATAAAAGATATTTAAGACTGAGGGCAATTAACATGCCCTGGACCATTCCACCAACAAGATTTATGACTCAAAACTCTTTCTCGCTCTATAGAATTCCATAACGCAAATACTTAGCTGCTTTGTTAATTTAAATTAATTTTATATATTGAATTCATAATCATTTTTTTACTTATTATTTCGGAATGATTTTAAGATTCATTCAATGTGAAACATGTATACAAAAATGACTCTCATTTGAGTAAAATTATTGTCTCGAGATTCAAAGATTTACTCGCTGGGTTTCTACAGAGTCATAAGGTTCATCTTGCTGGTCGTGTGACACAGACAAAACCTACATATTCTTATCATTATGCGTTAATCTGGTCGACTATTAGTTCACTTTACACATCATATATACTGTGCATAACCCAATTGGTTTTCCAGGTACATCTCTCGCTATTAGCTACAGTACTTTCCTATAGACGGAGGGAATAAATACACCGCTTCGTTGAGATTGGCTAATACCCTCTTAACGATATTTCTGTCTTAATAATCATATCTCATGAATGTCAATGTAACTTTGTGACCCTGTGCGGTGAAGTTGATTTTTCTATAAAATGGAGCCTTTATACATGTAGTTTAATGGACTTTTATTGAACTTCTAGCCGGTTTTTAAATTTTTTCATAATATGTTCGCTAGAGTTAAAGATAGCGTGTACAATTAAGTGTTAGAATATTTACCTAATTGATATTTGATTATTATAGTAGTTATACATATTCTGATGTGCTCAAGTTTGTTTTGATTTTAATGCTGTTCCACTATATAAGTAAACAAATTTGATTTATATTCTTGAAATAATAACACTCAAAACACTTTTATGGAATAAAAACCTCTGTTATCGTTACGTTCCTTATATAGTAATATCCTTTTTATTCGCATTATCTGCACTAAGGAGTGTTGATACTTAGAGAAGCAATAGAGAAATACTTCAATATATAGGGGAGAGGTGGTCCCTTTTATGGTATTCTTTGGATAGGGCTGTTGTCATTCACCATGACCCTCTCCTAGCTTTATACGGCAAGAGTTATCCCATACAGCCGGCTTACTCTATCATGTAACGCTCTTTGATATTTCCTATAAAATTAGTGATGATCATTATTTATTAAGTTATTTTATTTTTAATTCCATCATTAAAAAATGTTTATACCTTTGCACGGGGAAATTGGATTGGATCGAATGACATTTTCCTGCCTTCGTATAACCTATCAACGTTTGCGTACCATCACTAGTAAGCAAAAAGTGACTACCATTTCCTATTAATGTTAGATAATAAAACTTTAAACATCCATTGGTCGATATAGGAAGAAGGGTTTTTAAGTTTCTTTTATTAGCGCCCAAAAGACATTTAATTTATTTTTTGTTAGCATCAATCGTTTGTTTGTCTCGTTAATGACACAAATACAATAAATATGGAGGTCGGTCGGATAATTGCCATTTCCATTAAATCCATTATACAGATTTGACATAAGTGTGTAGACACTGTTAGTTATTTCATATATTAATATTTTTTATATTTCTACCACAAATAATTCATCTCCTGTAACTATATACATGAAAAAAATTTATACACATCTAGTTGAATTTCGAACGCTTATAATTATCTTTCTATACTAATTCTGCCATAAGTTCCGCTTTGGATTCGTTAAAATTAAGATGTATGATTCATACCTACAAAAGCTATTCTCACATTAAATTAGGTTATGGATTAGCTAAACGAATTTACATCAATTTGATATCATTCACATTGTGTATAAGGAAGATTTTACTAATTTTGAGGGTAAAACTGTGTGTGTCTCTAGGGTATCGGAATTTTGTTTTAGATTTTTCACGAGGGAAACAAAGGAGGCAACTATTCTAGTTAGATCCCGAGTGGTATAAAATCAGAGTCAGTATAATGGGTTTGGTTCGTGGGTTCAAGAATAGAACATTTCATCAGTTACCACCTTCGTATGCGAACGCCCACATTAGCGTGAAGAAATATTGAGCTATTAAATTACCAAATGTCTCATTATTTTCGTTTTAAAAATGAACTATAATTCGTGTTTGTGCTAAATTACGTAAGTGTAGGAAGCGATAAATTATTTATTGACGAAGAGTAAGAGATTCGTTATTATAATATATTCTACATTATATGGAAAAAGAATTGTAACATTATGTTGGTCAATAAATAGGGAGTGAAAACGACTGAATTCAATTTATAGTTATAAGTGAATATATCCCATATTACTCGTTTAGTTTCTCGCAAGTTATAATGTTAGTTCTAGCATAAAGGGCCAAAATTGAGTTTAGTATCGCTCTCACACCAGCCAGAACTACTATATATCAAAGAGGCCACTATGGCCTCTTACACTCATCAACAACCAAATATGTTGGAATTGTTCATTCGCCCGTAGCTTATATTCCATTTCTTGCATGTGAGGAGTCTGCACATGGTCAGTTCATGTTATAATAGAATTTTGGCTATCTGAGCGTGTGTTGTCTTATTCATATATTGGTATAAATACTCACACTCGCGTGACGCATCAAATTTTCGGAGACGTATATCACTATATGTGTTCTCCATAGAAACAAGTGGCGAATATTCACAATTCAGGGTATGGATAGTTAACGTACGTATTGGTCAATTCTATACTTTATATGTTTAGCCATTGTTATAAAATTATTCTCTTTGTGACGCATAAGGTGCTGTATATGTTTGATGAAAAAAATTTCTTTTTCATTGCCGAATATGTTGTTCAGACGATGACGTTTTTACTCTGAATTCTTCTTTCTTTAAGAGCAATCTAATATAGACAAAATTTGATTTCGGGAAGGTCCGTTAGTTGCCTCAATTTCTCATGTGGAATTTTTAACGTATAGTAAATGTTACGTTCTCTTTGTGGCAATGAGCCTACGTTCATATTCCAATAAACAATTACCATCCGACCCCTTTTTTCGATACAAATAATTCACCTGAAAACATTGCTGGCCTATAAGATCTATCATAAATGCTTTGTGATCCGCGTTGATGTTTCGTTCGGATATAAGGTTGGTTGTTTCGAGCCCTCTCTTTCTAAGCGGGCACTGTCATTAACAGGCTTCAGTCCATTGTTTGGTTGTTGACTTTGGGTAATCGTGGCTGGACGGACGTGGATCGACACTGCTATGTGTGATGAATCGGCCTCAGTGACTCTTCACTCAAACGAATTACATGAGAACAGACGCTTAAATAATCCTTTATATTCGGCTTTAATAAAACTTGATCCTAATGGACAGCTGGTGTAATAGAGTCGAATATTCCGGATTGTGTGTCTTCATGAGTTATCGGTTAGTATCGTACTATGATTAACACAAAGTGCTGGCATATACCCCCAATCTCTCTTTGAAAGTAGGGCTTGTCAGATAGGCTATAACACAAGGAGTGGTTTCTTTACTAATTCTGGTGGATACCATCAAACTAGTTGTTGGCGGAGCTGTAGTGAATTAGACGTTTGGGTCCGTATCTTGCACTCTCCGTATATTCATGATTTAATTTAGAACATCAATCGAAAATACATCCGTGCATATTCTAGAAAATAATCTTATTAAAGAATAATATAATAAGATCTAATATCGATATTTACCTTATTTGTTCTCAGAAAGGAGATATTCTAGATGGTGATCTCGAAAAACAATGAGAAATATAACTAATTCCTCCGTACATTTCTGATTCTGGTCTGTTTGTTAACAATACCACGGGCGGATAAAATCGATTTGCCAATTTAATAAAGCCTGGAAGTTAGATAGCTCGAGACATTCCTCTGGCACACAGTCTCTACAGTACTATGATTATTTCAAAATGGATTTGTCACTTATTAGTAGTTATCCTAAGGGCTACTACACGTTCGTTGAGATTGGCATATTTAATATTGTTTACCATATTTTTCAATTACTGGTGCTGTTGGGAAAGTTCAAATGAGCTTATTATCGAATTCGCTTTTATCACCCGAGTTTTAAAAACTTTATTTATAATTGGTATGAGTCTTGATATGTACATAGGCAAAGGCTCAGATCGGTTCAAGTTTACGAATAAGGAGGTTCTTTATATATCCGTGTCCCGCTCTAGGTTTGTATGAGACCTTATAAAAATATAGTTATGTAATTTTCTTTCCGATAAATAACCATAAACATCACGACGCCATCATACCTTGTATCTGTTGTGTTAGAGTAACTTAATGGTGTGTTTAGTAGATATATTTTCGTCTAATTCTACTAATAAATTATTCCATTGGTTTTAGTGGTCTCAAAATATTTGTGCCTCGCATTAGGTATTGAGGACTTAAATCCTTGGAGAGATATCCTTCTAAGTGACACCTCCTAGCTAGAGCATGTCCATCAATAACCTTTTGCATTGTGCCAAAAATGGTGAGTATTACAGAGATCCTATAGGTTGTATTATACTTTCGGTATAGCCCCCATATAGACGGATCTCCGATTTATACCACTTTGCTTTGGTTGAAACACTTTAGAAAACGACAGTTTTTATTCAGTTTATCGAAAAATTTGAGATGAACTCATCGATCCTCGGATTAAATTTGATCAGAAGGGATCATCATGAAATACGATGTGTGCTCTACAATAATTATGTAATAGTGAGCCATGCATTATCTCCTAGTCTATTGTTGAGTTTTGTTGGTATTTAGTGTACTACACAATATTCTAAAAATCAGATTTACATCATTTGAGTTGCTTATATTCCAACATACGAGGGCGGTTCGGAAACTCTTCTCCTCGATTAGGATGTGATGTAGGGAGACTTAGTTAGTTATTTTCAAGAAAAACAGTTTAAGTTTTTTATATTTTCCCTACATTTGTCTGAAATGAAAATCATAGATATAAGGTGTCCCTCGGAAATCTTTTCAGGAAACTACAACTAAGGATCGAACGGCTTTCTGCTCAGCGGATACAAATGTGCTCTCGTTTGAATTCGGTAACAATTAGTTTTCCTCTATTAATGGTATTCAAAATAGTGGGTAATTACAACTGTAGAACAGATTTGTTCCTCTCGAATTTGTATACTTCTTGGGGCGTCTAATACTCGACGTTGCCTGGCATAAGATACTCTTTTTTTTGCGATTGATTGTTTTAAATGCATTCTAACGCTTGTCTGAAATGATTGAAACGATTAATATTTACAAAAATTCGCAGTTTTTCAAGAATGGATTTAGCATTTTTTTCCGACACAATTTAAATAATTGGTACCATTATATTAATCCTTAATCTGTTTTTAAACTATTTGAAACAAAAGACGTTAACATTACCCTTTAAAAAATATGAAAGAAGCGAGTTATAAAAATTTAAATTAAAAGAACTTCCTGAGTAGTTAAAATAAAGACAGACACATCTTTGGAGCACTTTTGGAAGTGCTTTTAAAGTTGTGCCTTTGGAAGAGACTTCCAAATTTTTTTTTGGCTGGGTGGTTAATAACGGGCCAAATACTAGCCACACTGCCCACCAAATCTTCAACTGCAATCGGATGCAAATTTGCCTCCTCCAAGAGCTCCAAAACCATTATACCAACACCACGCACTTCAATTTCAACCGATCGGATGACTCTTCCCAAAAGGCAGCGGGGGTAAATTTAGGGATCGTTTATATGGGGAGCTATATACAAATATGGATCCGATTATGGACCAATTTTTCCATGGTTATTGGAGACTATATACGTATACCACGCTACCAAATTCAAACCGGATCCGACTAATCTGGGGCATCGCCGTTTCTATATGGGGGGCCCTATATATAAATTTATGGACCCCGCTTTATGGCCAATTTTTGCATGGTGTTAGAGACCATATATTACACCACGTACAAATTTTCAACGGAATCCGGGGGGGGATGAATTTTCTCCTCGTATAGTTTTTCCTGAGGTTCCTTCGGGATCGGTTTATTTAAGGGTGATACGGTCAAATTTGGTCAATATAAACTTGACGTATTTTCTTTCAATTTTTGCATTTAAAAAAACCTGCAACACACTGGGTCATTTTGAAGGTGTTGGTGTTGAATGTTTGCTCCTATTTTGATTTTTGGAGAATTCACTCTTCAGTTGTCAAAATGCCGTCCACAGCAAGAAGAGCAGCGTATCAAAATATTTTCTGGCTCGCGAATCCGACTACTCCCAGGCAAACGCTAAAGTTGCCAAATCAACCGTTTACAAATGTATAAAGTGATTTGGGGAACGTTTGTCGCGACAGCCAGGAAGTCTGGATCGGGGGGAAATCGAAAAACCCGGAAGCCGCTGAGACGGACAAAGAGATTTGCGCGAGTTTCAGGCGAAACGCCTAACCTCTCTCTCAGAGATGCCGCAAATAAGCGGGTGTATCGATCTACAACCGTGCAATCGCAGCCAAAACAACGAGCCGGACTATCGACTTACCAGAAGGTAGTGACTCAAATCCTGATTGATAAACAAATACGAACGCCAAGCGCGATCCCGAGGCCTGCTACATACGACGATGCCGACGAAGTTTGAGCTGCGTGGTAATGGACGACGAAACCTACGTCAAAGCGACTACAAAGCAGCTTC
>PGFW01050913.1:6690-18150 GCA_003123925.1 Haematobia irritans | reverse complement strand
AGGAAATTTATTTCGTGGCACTTAAATTTATTTTTTATTTGCATTTTAATGCTATGTCAATACTTAGTCGTACACGCGTTTGGGCTTCGATAACGAAAAGTATGATTTTAACACCGTAAATTGCTTCAATCTCCTCAGTAGCCAATTTCCTATCATCCTAACTTTATTGTCTTTGCTGGAAATGCCCGAATTTGGCCTCTATGCGTGGCACTATTTTCACAACATAATTCGAAGCCTTTTCGCAAACTTTTGCCCTGTTTTTTAGAAAGACCCTAAAAAGTAAATTGTTGGCCAAATGCCAAAAAAAGTGGTGCCATTTTTTACCAAGAAAAGAAAACGCCATAAATTGAGCGCTAACTTAATATAACCATTCATGGATGCGAGAAAATAAAAAATTTTTTGAGGCAAAAGTGTCCATGTTTTCCCGGTCCAAAAGGTGAATCATATTTCTCTCTGCCATGCTGGCAGTGTTTAGTTAGGTTTAGGTTATGTGGCGCTCGATGTATCAGGCTCACTTAGACTATTCAGTCCATTGTGATCACAGTGGTGAACTTCTCTCTTATCACTGAGTGCTGACCGATTCCCAACTGCGTTCCAATTCAGTGAAACCACTTCCGAGAAGCTTGAAACCTCAGAAAATGTCACCAGCATTACTGAGGTGGGATAATTCCACCGATGCAAAACTTTTTGCGTGTTCGGTCGTAGCAGGAATCGAACTCACGGACCTTTGTGTATGCAATGCGCATGCTAACCATTGCACCCACTGTGGCTTCCCAGTGTGCCATGTTTCATCGCCATGAAAAAAGGTGACGGAAAAAGGTAAACAACACCAGAAATATCCGAAAGTGACGGACCATATTTGATCGAAATCCCCACCGCAGTGATTAACAAGTATATACAGCACTAAGTTCGACCGGCCGAACGCTTACAATACCCACCACCATGAACCAAATGATTAGGGTTTCCTTTGAAATTTTAAGGAGGGCTTGAGGGACACTTTCCGAGATAAAATTTAAAGATTTCACCTATGAGGACGTCATATCAGATTCTGGATATATAAGAACCATATTTTGTTTTGAGTTTTAGAGCGAATCATTAACATCTCTTGTAAGTGCTGCCAAGAATAATTATAAAATAACGTCTTGATTGGGAAATATTAATATGTAGAACTAAAATCTGGAAATTTATACATTGAGTTTCAAGCAATTCAAGTGAAGTCGTCTTATATGGAGGCATTACCAAAATGGAGCCGAGCCTAAAATTACCAGAATATTTACAATTTCAGGCAAATCAGATAAAAATTACGGTTTTCTTAGAACCCAAGGAGTTAAAATCGCGGAGATCGCTTCTCTTATGGGGGCTATACTAAACATGGACCGCTACTCACCGTTTCGGCACACTCTTTATGACCGGAAAAATACCTCTAAGATTTCAATTTTTCAAGCAAATAGGATAAAAACATCGGATTCTAGAAGCCAAGAAGTAACAATCGGGAAATCGGTTCTATTATGGGGGCCTATACCAAAATATGGGACCGATACTCACCATTTTCAGCACACCTCTTATGGTCGAAAATACAACCTAATTTCATTCAGACAAATTGGATAGAAATATACGCTTATCTATAAGCCCATGACCCCAATATCGGGAGGTCGCTTTTAATATGGGGACCATACCAAAACAATAAGACGATACTCACCATTATTTGGGACACTATTTGTGCGTCCTTACAATACCTCTAAAGTTTCCAATTTCAGGTAATTGATAAAAGAATGCGGTTTCTATAAGCCCCAAGAAGTAAAATCGGGAGATCGGTCTATATGGGGGCTATACAAACATGGACCGAGTACTCACCAATTTTTGGCCACAGCTCCTTAACCGGTTCATAAAATACCTTCCAGATTTCATATTTCAGGCAAATTTGGATAAAAGAATTACGATTTCTATAGGCCCAAGGACCCCAAATCGGGAGGTCGGTTTATATGAGGGACTATATCATAAACCTGCGGACCATATAACCCATCTTCGAACTTAACCTGCCTGCAGACAAAAGACCGAGGTTTGGCAAATTTCTAGCACGACTTGCTTCATATTGACAGACTGTAGCGTTGATTACAACAGGACAGACAGACAGACGGACATCAGTTATATCGTCTTAGAATTTCTCCCTGATCAAAATATATATACTTTATATAGTCGGAAATCGATATTTCGATGTGTTACAACCGGAATGACAAACTTTATTATACCCCCGTCACCATTCTATTGGGTTGATGGCGTAAAAATTGCTTCAGCTGACGGAACAAATTTTCCGTTCGATAGAACATATGCATACATATTGAGCATGTACTAAATTCCATGAAAGTGCAAAATGTGCAGAATGCACAAAAACAGTTAGACTGAAAAAAGCCAAGAAGTTTCTTCCGTTTGCTCATGTGCAGTTATGCGAAATTTTGGTTTCTTCCGATGTGAGAAGTCCCTTCATAACGGCCATAGACTGCCCGCAAATCTTCTCAAACGAGAGAAGGCTGTTATGATGCGCCAATATTCCGAGGAGAATTGCAAGGGTTTGTAACCGCACAAGCAATATGGCCCACATTACCACACACTAAGAAGCGTGAGTTTAGCCAGGCCCGATGATCATCAGGCCTCGCTTAGGGACTTATTAGTCCATTGTGATGCCACATGGCGAACTTCTCATCTCAAATGAATGGAAAAGAAGAGGGAAGCACGCTCAAAATAAACCCAGCCAACTACACTCAAATCGATGATTTGACAGTGGCATAGGAAAAGAGATATGTTTGTTTCGAATTTATTTCGGCATAAGCCGGCTATCATACAAAACCTTTTTTCGGTAGCTCAAGTGTGGTCATTGTGGCGTTTAATTGAACTGCCAGAATTTATTTTGATAATTTGGTGCATATTTGGTGCAAGTTAGAGGATAGCTTGATGCAGGAATGTTGGTAATTCGAAACGTGCGTCCATCCAACCATCTTAGCAGTTTATAGGCTTTTGCCCAATAAATTTCGACAAACATTCTTTTCCTCTGTTGGTTAAGCTACATCTTATGGTTTAGCCAAGTTGTTTTAAGCTGAAATAGAAAAAAACAACAACAACAATGCTTAAGAACAACCAAGAAATAAAAAACTAACCTTTCTTAACTGAGGATGAACAAACCAATGATGGGTTACTTTTCAAAAAGTCAGCTGAAAATTTACACTTTCGTTTAACCACCAGAACTCAAACGCCGTGCATTACGGCAATGGTCAACTTCACCCCCACTTGTATTAATCGACATTGGGGTTCAAAATAAATGTCGAATATTATCGGGAAAATTGTCCTAAAGACAGGAATTGGAAATCACTGACGAGAAAACAAACATTTTGGGCCGCTTTAACCGATATGATACAAGCGATGATGGACCCGCCGTACAGTCAAGGCCATTCGCTAAAAACAAATTTTGCGGCCGGATATGTCGTTGAGCGGATGTGACCAGTGGCACTTACCATCAATACATAAAAATATATACTTACAATGGTTACTTGATGACCATAAATATCATTAACGTTACAAACGAAAGCCAATACAGCAAATACACCCTCACTTTCACTTAGGGTGTAAATTTGAAAAGTGTGAAAAATCAAGAATTACAAATTTTAATTTAGGTGATGAAATGTTTGGAGCGCTCTACTAAATAATTTATGAGCAGTTGTAGTTGAGCTTGTTTGAGCACAAACATGTACAGATGCTTTCCCCACGGCGTAAACACACTTTTTTTTGTACTAGCAAAGAGAGAAGGAGCGACGAACAAAAATATAATCGCGACCAAAGAGGCTGCCACCAAAAATATCATTGCATTCATTAAAATCATAAACATAAATTACATTGTCGTCTAACCACCAACATCTCACTCAGCAACTTGTTTCCCCCCCCCCCACAATCCTCACGCACATTAGCTTACTACTTAGCCAGCACCGGCAACATACATTCATTAATAGTGTGCTCTCTAAGGCTAGACCGTCTCAACTCTTTCCACACTCTATCGAGCTCTGATAACAGCCTCGCTGAGCGGTGGTGCCCCCCTTAGACAAATGTGCGTCGTGATGGTTCACCCCTTTTGGCGCAGGAATTATAAAAGACAGAATTTCGTGGTAATTTTTCTCATCATCTAAAGCATGGCCTGCTAAATGTTTAGCGGCAGAAATTTGTCTGCCTACTCCTTAGCTACGCAACGTTTCTGCTTCTCTCTTGGGCCAAAAAACATTAAAAAGATTAATAGGGCTAGACAGCCTAGTGGATATTGGTGGCCAGGAAGTGCAGTATGCCATGTCTTGTACTACGATGTCTACTTGGAAGGGTACACATAGAATTACAGTTCGTTTTCGATTTTTTCGTTTTTGGGTAAAGACGACTTTGGTGTGAATGTTTTCCCTCAAGTAGACATCGTAGTACAAGAAACATGCATTAACTTGCCACTCCCTCCCACCAATATACCACTAGCGCTGTCTAGCCCTATTATCTTTTAATGCTTTTTGGCCCAAAGAGAGGAGCAGAAACGGTTGCGTAGCAGGAGTATCAGACAAATTCTTCCCTAAATCATTTAGCAGCCATGCTTTAGATGATTGACGAAAATACCACGAAATTCTGTCATAATTCCTCCGCCAATAGGGGTGAACCATCAACGACCACATTTGTTCTAAGGGTGGCCACACACACGCCTTCAGCGAGCTGTTACAGAGCCTCGATAGAGTGTGCGAAAGAGTTGCGAGACGGTCTACCTTAGAGAGCACACTATTAATGAACTTTGTATCGTTGCCGGGTGTCTGAGTACAGTAGTAAGCTAATGTGCGTGAGGAAGGGGAAACAAAGTGCTGGAGTGAAGATGTGGTGGTTAGACGACAAAGTGTATTTATGTTATGATTTTAAATGATGCTAATGATATTTTTTTTGGTGGCAGCTCTGGTCGCGATTATATTTTGTTTCGTCCTCCCTTCTCCTACTGCTAGTACAAAAAAAGTGGTGTTTTACGCCGGGGGACAAGCATGCTGTAAACATGTTGTGCTCAACAGCTCAACTACAACTGCTTCATAATTATTTAGTAGAGGCGCTCCAAACATTTTCATCACCTAAATTAATTTTGCTAATTTTCTTAGATTTTTCACACTTTTCCAATTTTCACCTACAGTCGGAAAGTGAGGGTTGGTTTTCTGTATGGCTTTGGTTTGTAACGTTAATGAATTTGGGTCATAAGTACCATTGTAAGTATATATTAGTTACTTATTATTGGTTAAGTTCCACCGGTCACATCCCTCAACGGACATTATTCGACCCAAATTTGTTTTTTAGCGGAAGGCCTACTTACGCGGTCATATCGCTTTGTATCATATCGGTTAGCGGCCAAAATGTTGTTTCTCCATGATTCAATCTCTGTCTTTAGGACATTTTCCCGATAATATTGACATTATATTTTAGAACAAATGTCGATTTAATACCAGCGGTGGAGTGAACATTGCGTATGACGAGCGTTTTGAGTTCTTGTGGTTAAACGAAAGTGTAAATTTTCAGGCTGATTTTTGAAAGTTAACCATCATTTGGTTTGTTCAATCCTCCAGTTAATAAGGTTAGTTTTTGTTATTCTTGGCTTTTGCTTCTTTTAAAGCATTTGTTGTGTTTTTTTTTATTTCAAGCTTAAAACCATCATTGGCTAACCATAAGTGTAGCTTAACCAACAGAGGAAAAGAATGTTTTCGAATTTATTTGGGCAAGCCTATTAAACTGCTAGATGGTTGGATGACGCCCACGTTTCGGAATTAACACAATTCCTCATCAGCATCCTCTACTTCACCAAAACTTAATCAACAATTATCAAATAAATTCTGGCAGATCATTAAAGCCCAACAATGAACCACACTTGAGCCTACCGAAAAAAGGTTTTGTATGATAGCCGGCTTATGCCGAATAAATTCGAAAACAAACATATCTCTTTTTCTATTGCCACTGTCAATTTCATCATTTGAGTGTAGATGGCTGGGTTTATTTTGAGCGTCGTCTTTCCTCTTCTTATTTCCATTCATTTGAGCAGAGAAGTTCGCCAATGTGGCATCACAATGGACTGGAATAGTCTAAGCGAGCCTGATACATCGGGCTGCTACCTCACCTTCTTTTAGGTGTATTTAATGTGGGCCATATTTGCTTGGTGTCGTACAACCCTTGACAATTCTCCCATCGAAATATGGCCATCATAACAGCCTTCTCTCGTTGAGAGATTTGCGGCAGTCTATGGCCGTTATGAAGGACTTCTCATCGGAGAAAACCAAATTCGATAACTGGCAACATTGGAGCAAACGGAGAAACTTCTTGGCTTTTTTTCAGTCTAACTGTTTTTTGTGCATTCTTGCACATTTTGCAACTTTAATGGATTTAGTACATGCTCAATTATGTATTGCATATGTTCTATCGAACGGAAAATTTGTTCGTCAGCTGAGGCAATTTTTATACCCATCACCATAGAATTGGTTGACCGGGTATAATACAGTTTAGTTCATTCGGTTGTAACACATCGAAATATCGATTTTCCGACTATATAAAGTATATATATTTATTGATTCACGCGGAGAAATTCTAAGACGATATAACGATGTCCGTTCTGCTGTCTGTCTGTTGTAATCACGCTACAGTTCTATCATAATGAAGCAATCTGCTGAAAATTTTGCACAACCTCGTCTTCTGTCTGCAGGCAGGTCACAGTTCGAAGATGGGTTATATCGCGTCCAGGTTTTGATATAGTCCCCATTAAACGACTCCCATTGGGGTCTTGCGGCTTATAGAAATTCGTATTTTTTATCCACATTGCTCTGAAATTTTGAAAGTCTGGAGGTATTTTATGACCTTAAGAGGTGTGCCAAAATTGGTTGAGTATCGGCACTTCGTCCATGTTTGGTTATAGCCGCCCATATCAGACCCGATCTCCCATTTTACTTCTTGGGCTTATAGAAACCCGCAGTTTTTATCAATTACCTGAAATTGGAAATCTAGAGGTATTGTAGGACCACAAATACGGTCCGCAAAAATGCTGAGTTATCGGTCTATGTTTTGGTATGGTCCCCATATTAAAACGACCTCCCGATTTGGGGTCATGGGCTTATAGAAAGCCGTATTTCTAATCCAATTTTGTCGAAATTGGAAATCTAGGGTATTTTCCGGACCATAAAGAGGTGTGCCTGAAATGGTGAGTATCGGTCCATATTTTGGTATAGCGCCCATATAGACCGATTTCCCGATTTTACTTCTTGGGCTTCTAGAATCCGATGTTTTTATCCTATTTGCCTGAAATTGGAAATCTAGAGGTATTTTCGGGTCATAAAGAGGTGTGCCGAAAACCGGTGAGTAGCGGTCCATGTTTTAGTATAGCCCCCATAAAGAAGATCTCCCGATTTAAACTCCTTGGGTTTTCTAGAAACCGTTTACATTTTTATCTGATTTGCCTGGAAATTGTAAATATTCGGTATTTTAGGCTCGCGTCCAATTTGGTAATGCTCCATATAGAACCGAACTTCACTTGAATTGCTTGAAACTCAATGTTAAAATTTCCAGATTAGTTCTACATATTTAATATTTCAAATAAGACGTTATTTTATAATTTTCTTGCACACTTACAAGAAGATGTTAATGATTCCTCTAAAAACTCAAACAAAATGGTTTCTCTATAAATCCGATCTGATATAGTCCTCATAGGTTGAAATCTTTAAATCTTTATCTTCGGGAAGTTCCTCAAAGCCCTCCTAAATTTCAAGAGGAAACCCTAATGATTTGGTTCAATTGGTTGGTGGGTATTTAAGGTTCGGCCCCGGTCGAACTTAGTGCTGTATATATTGTTATCACTGCGTGGGATTTCGATTCAAAATATGTGCCGTCACTTTTCGGATAATTTCGGGTGTGTTTAACCTTTTTCCGTCCACTTTTTTCATTGCGATGAAAACACTGCCACACTGGGAAGCCACCGTAGGTTGCCAAGTGGATTAGCAATGCCCGCCTTGCATACACAAGGCGTGAGTTCGATTCCTGCTAACGACCGAACACCAAAAGTTTTTCATCGGTGGGATTATCCCACCTCAGTAATGCTGGTGACAATTTTCTGGGGTTTCAAAGCTTCTCGAACGTGGTACACATGGAATGTGGAAACGCAGTGGAATCGGCAGCACTCAGTGATAAAGAGAGAACTTCACCACTGTGGTATCAACAATGAACCTGAATAGTCTAAGTGAGCTGATTACATCGATGCTTGCCACATAACCTCAACCTAACCTAACATGCCACATGCCAGAGAAGAATATGATTCACCTTATTGGACCGGGAAATGACACTTATTGCCTCAAAAATTATTTATTTTCTCGCCATCCATGAAATGGTTATATTAGTTACGCTCATTATGGACGTTTTCTTTTTCTTGTAAAAAATGCCACACTTTTTTTGCATGGCCAACAAATTTACTTTTTAGGTTCCTTTTCTAAAAAACAGGCAAAGTGCGAAAGGCTTCGAATTATGTTTGTGAAAATAGTGCCAACGCATTAGAGGCCAAATTGCCGGGCATTTTCCAGCAAGACAATTAAAGTATAGGATGAAGAAATTGGCTACTGAGGAGATTGAACCACTTTACGGTGTTCAAATTCAACTTTTCGTTATCGAACCAAAACGCGTGTACGACAAGTATTGACATAGCATTTAAAATGCAATAAAATAAAATTGAAGTGCACGAAATAAATTTCCTATACAGGGGAAAATGTATGTTCTTTTTTTTTTGGTTGCCTAAATTTAACATTGTTTCATTAAGAAAATTAAGATTTTTCATTTTAAAAAATAAAACAAGTACATACGGCCGTAAGTTCGGCCAGGCCGAAGCTTATGTACCATCCACATGGATTGGGTAGGAAACTTCTACTGAAGCCGATGGCAAGCGTAATCTTTAAAACTTGCCTAACACCGCGTAATAAAATTTATTTTTTACCACATATTCCATACGTGGGATATATATTACATTTAAAAAAAGGCCGATTAATACGTATATAATAAAGTTTAAAGTTTCGTATAGAAAATAAAATTTCTTTGACAACAATTTTCTATAGAAGTAAAATTTCTGACAAAATTTTCTATAGAATAAAATTTGGAAAAAATTTCTATAGAAATAAATTTGAAATTTTTCTATTAGAAATAAATTTTGTTCAAAACTTTTTCTATAGAAATTATATTTTGTTGGAAATTTTCTATAGAAATAAATTTTTTGGACAAAAATTTTTATTAGAAATAAAATTTTGACAAAATTTTCTATAGAAATAACATTTGACAATGTTTTCTATGAAAAATAAAATTTTGGTAGTTATTTTAGGCTCGAGTTGGCAACCATGATTATGAACCGATATGGAACAAATTTTTGTGTGATTGGGATCGGCCTATTATAAATAATTAGACCGATATGACCATTTTGCATGGTTGTTTAGATGCCTTATACTAAACACCAAGTTGCAAATTTTTCAATGGAATCGGATGAATTTTGCCTCCTCCAAGAGGCTCCGGAGACAAATTCTGGGGATCGATTTATATGGGGGCTACATATAATTTGGACCGATATGGACCATTCTTGCATTGGTTGTTAGGGACCATACTACTAACACCAGTACCAAATTTCACGATCGGATGGAATTTTGCTCTCTCTAAGGAGGCTCAGGAGGTCAAATCTGGGGGGATCGGCTTATATGCGGGGCCTATATTATAATTATGCGGTCGATGTTGGACCAATTTTTGCATGGTCAGTACGAGAACATAACCAACACCAATGTACCACATTTCAGCCGATGGTATGAAATTTGCTTCTCTTAGAGGCTCCGCAAGGCCAAATAGGGGATCCGGTTTTATGGGGCCTATATATAATTATAGACCGATAGTGGACCAATTTTTTTCACGGTTGTGTAGAGGACCATTACTAACACCATGCACCAAATTTCAGCCAGATCGGATGAAATTTTGCTTCCCTCTAGAGCGATCGCAAGCAATTTGGGGTCCGTTTATATTGGGTTCTATACGGTAACAAGTGGACCTTATATGGACCAATTTTTGCGATTGGTTGCTTAGAGACCAATATTAATACCAGACCAAAATTTCAGCCAGATCAGGAGAAATTTGCTTTCTTAGAGCCATTCGGCCAAAGCCAAATTGGGGGTTCCGTTTTAATGGGGGCTATACGTAAAGTGGGACCGATATGGACCAGTTTTTGCATGGTTGTTAGAGACCATATACTAACACCATGTACCAAATTTCAGCCGGATCGGATGAAATTTGCTTCTCTTAGAGCAATCGCAAGCCAAATTTGGGGGTCCGTTTATATGGGGGCTATACGTAAAAGTGGACCGATATGGCCCATTTGCAATACCTTTTGACCATACATCAATAACAAACTACTTGCTGCCAAGTTTTCAAAGTCGATAGCTTGTTTCGTTCTGTGAAGTAGCGTGATTTCAACAGAGACGGACGTACGGACGGAGGACTGCTCAGATCGACTCAGAATTTCACCACGACCCAGAATATATATACTTTATGGGGTTTAGAGCAATATTTCGATGTGTTACAAACGGAATGACAAAGTTTAACTATACCCCCATCCTCTGGTGGAGGGTATAAAACGGAAAAACAAATAAAAAAATTACAAATATGCTAGTTATGGAACTAACATGGAAATGCAACAGTATCTTCGCTAAAATTTATTGTCTTTGAACACTCAGCAATGTCATAAGCATTCCACCGCCGAAAAAATTTTTGGTGTTCGGTCGAAGCAGGAATTAAACCCACGACTATGATGATATTCCTTATATCTTTCTTTCTGAATGTAATAGATCAAAATTCTTTTGTAATCTTGGCAACAATAAAATGAGCTGCCAGAAAGCGGTTTAGAAATCAAAGCAACCTGAAGTGGTGGCAATACATATCAGCCACCTTGTATATAATCCGGATCCTAAGACCCATGTAATATTTTACTGTTTTAAAAATATAAAAAAAATATGATTTCAAAACACTTAGTGTATGATACAATAGAGTCGGATCTGCTCAACTCTCTCTCTCTCTGTTTATGTTGCATTTCTGCCATTTAAATTCGTTCGACGTTTCATGTTGTAATGATCTTGTTCGAAACATGATGATTTTTAATAAAGTGTTTTTTAAACGCTTCCCAGATTTATGTTATGTGGTAGTGCATAGTCGCATCAGTCAGCCAGTAGGCAGTGTGGCAACCAAAGGTATTTGCCATAAATTAATTGAGTTCTATGCCAGGTCTTGACATTAATTGATATTGTTTGGGTTCGATGGCAACCCAAAATGAAATTAGGTGAAATCTAAGAATGGTGATATATGGACTAGATGGCGGCGATTTAGCCTTTAGCTAATCGATGAGAGCAGCCAAGAAAACAACAACAA
>PGFW01050909.1:0-10041 GCA_003123925.1 Haematobia irritans | reverse complement strand
TTTTTTTGTTTTGTTTTTGCAGCTTAAAGAAATGTTTACAATAGCTTAGATATACATATAATTGTGGTGATTAGTAGACAGATTTATAAAAACAAAGAATAAGTACTTAATAGTTACAAAAATGAGAATAATCGTTTAATTACGGTATGATGAATTGTTTCAAACAAAAAAGTAAAATAAACTTAATTCTATATACAATAGACTTACGCATATAAATATACATATAGATATCACTATTTTGTTGTTGTTGTTGTTTTCAATATACAAATCATCACATATCATTACAATAGACTCTTCCGTTACAATGAGACGAGAGAAAACCCGATTCGCCTAGTTGAAATCCCTATCTCGTTAGGAAAGCTTTTTTAACAATTCATCGAATACTTTGATCATGTTCCGCTTACAACTCCAATGGGATATTATAAAATGGCCATTATTTTTACATAAACCATGTGCCTAGAACCCTTGGGTGTTTTGGGCGCGGTACCACAAAATCAATAAATACAGGAAAATATGAATGCCAATGAGGTTGAACAAAGAGCACCAATGAGAGAGATAAACAAATGCAGTTCAGGGAACTAATAAAGCAACACAACTGAAAGATAACAACATTATAATTTTAAGATAAGGCTATGACCTATGGAAATTCGGGCTAAAAAATATAAGATTATTACTTACATGTCATTAAGACCATTAATAAAGGCGAAAGACTACCTGAATGGTAATGGTCGTTGTTGGGCACATGCCAATATTAATGTTTCATGGGTGGCCATAATATTTTCATCATAACAAAGAATTGTATGGGATAGCCAAAGAAAACACCCAAAGCCGCAGAAATTTTTACAGCTTGCGATAATCTGGAAAAGAAAAAAAGTAGGATTATAAGATTACAGGGATAATAAAACCAAAAATCATTTTTAATTAGTGGATCGTTCCTTTGAAATTGTATAATCGTTAATTTAGACTATTGATTTCTTAACGGGGAAGAAAAGTCTGTCAAAAGTACACACAAAGAATTTTGTTAATTAGAGAACATTCAAGAAAAATCTGATAAACAGCAAAAAAGTCTGCTGAAAAAGGGAAAGCAGTCACTGGTTGCTGAAAATAGCAAACAATTTTTAAAGGTCGATTATCACTAAAACATGTCCTTAAATTTGCGTTAAACAATAAATTTACAACTTGGGGCGAATCATAACACACTTAAACAAACATTTTTTTTGAAATATGCTATAGTAATTTGTTCAAAAATCTTTTCTGAATATTTAATCAAGTGAGGCTGTTAATTGGGAAAAATTTCATTGAGCTTAACATGGAATCGGGCAGCACTTCAGTGATAAGAGAGAAGTTCACCAATGTGTTTATGTACAATGAAACTGATAGTCTTAAGTGAAGGCTGATACATCGGGCTGGCCACCGTAACCTAACCTAACTTGGGGGAAAATTTATAACCTAGACGCCGAAGTAAAGGGTGATTCTTTTTGAGGTTAGGATTTTTCAATGGCCATTAGTATTTTGACAAGATCACGTGGGATTTCAGACATGGTGTCAAAGAGAAAGATCTCAGTATGCTTTGACATTTCATCATGAATAAGACTTAACCTAACGAGCCACAACGTCGAGTTATTCAAGTGAATGGGCCCTAGAAAAAGTTTGGCAGAAAATCCGCTTTTTTATCGACGAAATTTGTTCAGCGATGAGGCTCATTTCTGGTGACATGGCTACCGTAAATAAGCAAAATTGCCCGCATTTGGAGTGAGAGCAACCAGAAGCCGTTCAAGAACTGCCCATGCATCCGAAAAATGCAGCTGTTTGGTGTGGTTGTACGCTGTGGAAAATCATTGACGCGTATTTTTTCAAAAAGATGCTGTTGACGCAACGTTACGGTGATATGGCGATCGCATCGTTCGATGGCTAACAAAACTTTTTGTTGCCAAAAAATGGAAGAACTGAAACTTGGATTGACATGTGCGTTTCAAACACAGTATGGCGCTACATGGCCACACAGCTCTGCGATTTCTATGGCATTTTGAAGGGATAAACTTCGCGCAGAAGCAATTCATCTCAAGAAATGGACCGAGTAAGTTGGCCACGCAAGATCAATGCGATTTGACGGCCTTTTAAGACTATTTTTGTGGGCTACGTTCAAGTCTAAAGTCTACAGAAATAAGCCAGCAACTATTTGCCAGCTTTGGAAGACAACATTCCGAAGAAATTCGGCTATTCCGGCCGAAATGCTCGATAAAAGTTGCTCAAAATTGAACTTTCCCGAAATGGGACCACCTAAGACGCAGCCGCGGTTCCGAAACATTTAAATGAAATTATCTTCAAAAAAGTAAATGTCATGGACAAATCTAGACTTTCAAAATAAAGAAACGATGAGATTTTGCAAATTTTATGCGTTTCTTTTTAAAAAAAGTTAATCAAGCTTTAAGCAAATACCCTTTACCAAAAATATAATAGCAGACGATCGACTGCTGTTTTAGGCAGACTTTTTTCTATGAGTATTGAAAATTTGTAAAAATTTTAGACTTTAATCTTACAGCAACGGAATGTCGGGAACAAAATATTTTTTTTTGTTCCAATATCAAGTTATAGAAAGGGTCAGCAAAATTTTAGTTTATTTTAATTTGAGAAAATTTCAGAATTTTGGACCAAACACAGACATAACCTTAATAATTATTATTTTTATTTAGTCCAAACTAAACCATGTATGGAACAATTAAGCTCAAATACTAGGTGGGTGTACTAAATTCTTTTCGATATTCGGAACAAATTTAGTTATGGTTATCAATAAATTATATAAAAATCTAAAAATATCGCCATATACTCACTTGTCATTGGGATCCAAATTCAATGTAATACTACCCTCAACATCTTCACCCCATTTGGTATAGGATACAAAACCGGTGAACATAAATAAAACTGTTATGAAAAACAAGGATATATTTAGGACACCAAGACGTCTATCGAAATGTCTTGGTTCCTTCATCGAATGCGGTATGGGTAAAATTAAAGCAATGCCTTCGTATGAGAATAATGCTGTACCAAAGAATAATGCGAGTTGTGAGCTCTGACGTAAGACATTTTTGCGTTCAGTTGGTGAAGGGTATGGACCATCTAGGAAAAGCTAAAAAGTCAAACGTGGCCAACCAATACCAAAGAGTAAAGCAAAATTTGCAAGGGCAGACACGGGGGAAATATACTTTAGATTGGTCAACAATGATGGTATCATGGCTGGTAGAAGGCACAACAACATGGTGAAACTTAAGCTAATATTTATGCCATAGCTGTTGAGGATCTGAAAATATAAAATTCATTTGAGGAAAAAATTTGTATAAAAAATTAATAGAATTTACCTGATGCAAATTCTCTGTGATGAATACGAAATAAATCGAACAAAACCCAAATTGGGTAAATACACAAATCGAAAACATTTCCACCACTAATTTCATAATTTTTGAAACAGACGTTTGGAGGCGTCGAAATGGTAGCTGGCCAGCCTCAAAACATTTGCCTCAATATGTCGGGATAAATTCGTAGAAGGTAGCTGGTGTTTACTTTTTTTCCACAGCCAAAATTGACCTTTGATCAACCATTGTTCACAATGGACACAGACAACAGCGATAATGGGCAATAGAATACTGGAACCAATAATGCCACCATTTTTATAACAATCACCCATAGCGAAGAGACCAGCTCCCACACTGCCCTTAAATAAATGTACTGCAGCTTCATAGACACTAGAAATTGAGAGATAATTTATTAAAATTTGAACATATAAAAAACAACGCTTCTACTCCTTCACCTTGTCTTGTGCCTGGTCTTTGTTGATGCTTCTACATCTTGATATCATTGGGACTGTCTGGGTTTATTCATCTCCACTTGTTATAGGTATTACCCATAGTGCCGATCTTAATTATCCCTGTGAATGGGGTGACCAAGGGAATTTCGCTTTGTTTGATTGTTGTTTTTATTGTGTGCTTCTTCCTTCGGCTATGTATTGACCATTTAGGACCCAGCCTTTCGTTTTTTCTCGTCTTCGCAATAGAATGATAGTTTAATTTTAGTAAAAAAATGCTTTGAAAATAAATTAAAAAAAAATCAAAAAGTTAAATTATGGGATTTTATTGCCATAATAGCCAATAAGCCCTACACTATTGTCTTGTCAACAAGAATGCGTTTAACGTTTATTTGCTCTCATAGATCTGAATTGAGAGCGTCGTGAGAATGAGAAATAAATAGCACAGACATTTATTGTTGTTTATCGTAACGTTGTTCAATGGAAACAATCGTGAATGTGTAAAATTGGCAATGACATGAATAAGATTAAAATGTAAATACGACCGTAATCTCCTGGCCGAGTCTTTTTAAAGAACCTTCACGTGTATTCCATTAACGAAATTTTGTTTGAATGACTCAAAATGATATATTATGAACCTAAGCATGGTGAATAATGAAAATCTTTAATATGGAAAATTTACCTAAAATATAGACCAATAAGGCACTTTTAACATACGAACAATATAAATCAATATATTCAATTAATTGCAGAATTAAAAATTTATTGATTCGATTACTTTTTAATTGAAAAAAGAATTTTTTTATTTGACTATATTACTTTCGTGCAGAATTAAAATTTATGAATTATAAATTATTGGCTCGAATTTAATTTAATTTTATTTCCTGCATGAAAGTAACATATAGTCAATTTTTGCTGTAATCGAATCCATAGATTTTCGTTTGCCTTCTCTGAATTAAGCGAGCGACTTGACAAAAAAGTACTCGTATTTGCAATGAATAAATTGCCATACAAGTGTTTTAAAAAGGGATTTTTTAGCACAAAAACATTTATTGTAATATTGTGACAGCGTTGCAAAGACATCACGCCAATTCAATGGGGATAAATAATTAATCATTTGTTTTAGGGCGGCGTTCATATGAATACAGATACAATGGAGTGAACATCAGTTAACGAACTGGTTTAATGTGGCCAAAAATTAAGATGAAACCTGTAGCGTCTGAAAATCAATTGTAAGTAATTAATAAGTGAAAATAACAATCTGGAACTCTAGCGAGGAAATAAAAACAATTGAATTGATATAATTAGCACTTTAATTTTCTTTGTTGCGATCACAAAATACTTTACAAGGTTTTATTTAACGTATAATTAAAATTAAAAATAAGCAATATTTTGTATGTTTATAAATGTTTTCAAATACAATCTTTAGGGAAAATTTTTTGCTATTAATATCATAATCATTATTAATATTTAATAAATAATTAATTTGAAATACGCAGAAAAGTGCCAGATAAATTGATTTTATGTTTCAACATTTAATCCAATGTAATTTTCATTATTTGTAAGTCAGGAATGTTTCCATTCAGAATGTTCAGGAAGCAGAATGTTTCCATCAGGGTAAGCTTTAATTTTAAACCGCTGTCGTCTGACAGAATCTATTCCTGTGAACAGTTCATTTTATAATTTACAAGTTTTTCAAAAGCATGTTGATCATTGCATTCAGAATAAAGTGGCAAGAGCGATGCCACACAAAAAGTTAGACACACAGAAAAAAAATATCACCAAAAAATATTGCAATTAAAAAGTTATTGAAGTTGAAAATTTTTGCAAATTAAATAAATTAATTGGATTACAATTAACTTTTTAATGAGCATGGAATAGAAACATTAAGTTAATTAAGTCAATGATTGAAATTTTAAAAATTTTAATTTAAAAAATTAATTGATACAATTAACTTTTTAATCAAATTTCGAAGGTGTTAAATTTTTTTTACTGTCTGGTAGACTGTAAAAATTCTTGATGTTTTGATAGATTTTGCGAATTATTCCTCTCCAACTAAGAAGTTCTTCACAAATTTTCTATAGAAATAATTTTGACAAAATTTTCTTATGGAAGAAAATTTTTGACAAAATTTTCTATAGAAATTAAAATATTTGATAAAGTTTCCATAGAAATAAAATTTGGCCAAAGGAGGGTTCAGTGGAAAATTCTACACCTTCTATTGGTCTCTCAGAACTCAAATTTCAAACTTTTCGGCCAGCAAAAATATGGAGAATCTAAATAGGACCGGCAGCGGCGTCGCACTCAGCACACGGTTGCCAGCAACGTTGGTAGAATTCTAACCAAACGTGGAAGATTTTTACCTGTTGTAGATTGGTAAAAACTCTTGATATTTTGTGTAAGATTTTGCGAATTTGCTAGCAGAAAATAAAATTTTTAACAAAATTTATTTTAAAGAAATTCAATATTTGACACATTTTTCTATAGAAAAATTGACAAAATTTTCTAATAAGAAATAAATTATTGACACATTTTTCTATTATGAAATAAAATTTTGATAAAAATTTTCTAATAGAAATAAAAAATTTTAATAAAAATTTTTCTAAGTAGAAATAAAATTTTGACAAAAATTTTTCTAACGAAATTCAAATGTTTGACAAATTTTCTAACAGAAATTCAAATTATGAACAAAATTTTCTATAGAAATAAAATTTGACAAATTTTTCTATAGAAATTCAAATTTTGACAAAATTTTCTATAGAAATTCAAAATTATGACAAAAATTCTAATAAGAAATAAAATTTTGAACATTTTTCTATATGAAGATAAAAATTTTGACAACAATTTTATAGAAAATAAAATTTTGATCCAAATTTTCTATAGAAATAAAATTTTGATAAAGTTTTCCGTAGAAATAAAATTTTGAGAAAATTTTCTATAAAAATAAAAATGTTTGACAAAATTGTCTAATAAAATAAAGTAACGACAAAATTTTCTGTAAGAATTCAAAAATTTGACAAAATTATTAAAGAATACAAATTTTTGACAAAAAATTTTCTATAGAAATGAAAATATTGACAAATTATGTCAAAAATTTTCTATAAAATAAAAGTTTTCCACAGAAATAAAATTTGAAATAAAGTTACGATAGAAATAAATTTGAGAAAATTTCTATAAAAATAAATGTTGACAAAAATTGTCTATAGAAATAGAGTAACGAACAAAATTTTCTGTAAGAAATTCAAATTTTGACAAGAAAGATTTTCTATAGAAATAAAGATATTGGTCAAATATTGTCAAAATTTTTCTATAAGAAATAAAATTTTGACAAAATTTCTAAAGAAATTCAATATTCTGACACATTTTTTCAAGAAAAAAAATTTGACAAATTTGTTCTATAAGAAAATAGAAATTTTGACAAAACTTTCTGATAAAAATAAAAATGTTTACAAAATTTTCTATAGAAATGAAATTTTGAACAAATTTTCTATACGGAATACAAATTTTTGACAAATTTTCTATAGAAATAAATAATTTGACAAAAATTTTCTCATATAAAGAAATAAATTTGACAAAATTTTCTATAGAAATAAAATTTTGACAAAATTTTCTATAGAAATAAAAATTTTTAGCAAATTTGTTTATAGAAATACAAATTTCGTAGCAAAATTTCTATAGAAAAATAAAATTTTAATAAAGTTTCCGTAGATATAACAATTTTGAGAAAAATTTTTCTAAAATAAAAATAAAATATTGACAAAATTGTCTATAGAAATAAAGTAACGACAAAATTTTCTGTACAAATTCAAATTTTGACAAAATTATCTAAAGAAATTTTTTGACGAAATTTTCTATAGAAATAAAATATTGTCAAATTTTGGTCAAAATTTTCATAATAGAAATAATAATTTTGACAAAATTTTCTATAGAAATAAAATTTGACAAAATGTCTATAGAATAAAATTTTGACAAAATTTTCTATAGAAATATAAATTTCGACAAAAAATTTTCTAGTAGAAATAATAATTTTGAACAAATTTTCTATAGAAATAAAGTTTTGACAAATTTTTGCCATAAGAAATAAGAATTTTGACAAAAATTAACTAAAGAAATTTCAATATTTTGACGAAATTATCTAAAGAAATTCAAATTTTGACAAAATTTTCTTAGAAATAAAATTCTTGACAAAATTTTCTATAAAAAAAAAAAAAATTTACAAAAAATTTTTTATAAGGTTAGTTATGGCAGCCCGATGTATCAGGCACAACTTAGACTATTCAGTCCATCGTTGATCCACAGTGGTGAAACTTCTCTCTTATCACTGAGTGCTGCCCGAATTCCATGTTAACTCAATTACAAGGGACCTCCTTTTTTATAGCCGCAGTCCGAAACGCGTCACATTCCAGTGAAACCCTTAAAGAAAGCTTTGAAACCCTCCAGAAATGTGCACGCAGCATTACTGAGGTGGGATAAATCACCGCTGAAAACTTTTTGGCCTTGTGTATGCAAGGCCGGGCCATGCTAACCCATTGCACCATGGTTGTCTCCCTTTTTATAGAAATAAAATTTTAACAAAATTTCATAGAAATAATTTTTTGACAAAAATTTTCTATAGAAATAAAATGGTTGACAAAATTTTCTATAGAAGATAAATATTTTGACAAAATTTTCCTATAGAAATGGAAATTTTTGACCAAATTTTTCTACAGAAATAAAATTTTGACAGATTTTTTTCCCAAATAGAAATATAAATTTTGACATAAATTTTCCTATAAGAAATAAAATTTTGACAAATTTTCGCGTAGAAATAAAATTTTGACAAATTTTCTATAGAAATTCAATTTTTGGACAAATTATCTAAAGAAATTCAAATTTGTCAAAATTGTTCTATAGAAATAAAAATATTGACAAATTTCCTGCCTCTAACTTGCAAACCAAACATTTTTTCCTCTGTTGGTTAAGCTACCTCTTGTAGTTTAGTCAAGCGCAATGGGTTTAAGCTGAGATCAAAACAATTAAATATGATTGAAGTACAAAACACATAACCAAACAAAACGAATGAAATAAAATTTTGACAAAACTTTCTATAAGAAATAAAATTTTGACGAAAATTTTCTATAAGAAAAAAAAATTTTGACAAATATTTTCTCTAATAAGCACCCCCCACTCTGGACATAAAATTTTTCTATAGAAATGAACTACGACAAAATTGTCTATAGAAATAAAAGTTTGATTTTTAAATTTTCGTAAATTTTCAAGGACAAAACGTCTGCATTGGAAAGTTTATCGACTTTTGGAAAATAAAAAAAAATAACTTTATATCAAAGAAATTCATCTTCTATGCAAAGAAAAATTCAGATGCGTATTTTAAGGCCATGAAATATTTGGCCTCACGACAGTAATTTTTTTAGTGGTGGCAATCGATACGAAATTTCAATAATTATTACTGCCCATTCCTCAATAACAACTCCTGGAAATTTTTCCCGTATTCCCTTTTCGCCATTATTCTAAACCAAAATTCGAAATGGGAATTTTCCCATTGGGGAAAAATTGAATATTAGCAAATGACAAATAAAAAGAGAAAACCGATGACTTTTTCTGGGAATAATTCCCCAAAAAAATCAAGGAGTTGTAACTCCAAAATGCATCATTTCTTTGTTAAATTAAAATTGATAGATGGGATGCATCCAACCTACCGGAAAATTTTGCTTTTTAAATTCATGGTCACAGATCTGTACATATTTTAAAAATTCTTTATAATGAAAAAAGGTTTTACATTTTAAACTATAATATCCCTTCCTATTTTAATTTGTGGGCGCTTGGTTTCTGAAGGAGGCAAATAATGCGAACATGTGTTCCGCGTTTTGATGAAATAATATCCAATTCGGGCATAGGTGTTCTTTAAATATATTTATTGATTCTTTATGAAATTTTGTTCAGGCTACTCCTGGGCACAGATTATGCTCTCGGATCTTTTCCATAAGCGGCTCCTTTGTTTGGTAGCCAGCCTTCGACAAAGAAGCGTAGCGCCTTAATCTTTACTAGTTGGAGATAAATCAAAAGACTTGCGTTGAGGTGGATATGTGGGCGCCTGAATACATCCAACAGGTATTTGAAGGCTGGATTAATTTACCCTATAATAATTGTATCACAATGACTGAATGGGTCTATGTGAGTCGCGAAATCAATCGGGCTGCCACTTTGAACGCCCTTTAAAAATGCCATGAACTAAGTAACAATCA
>PGFW01050896.1:12048-23491 GCA_003123925.1 Haematobia irritans | reverse complement strand
CAAATCCTTTGCAAATTGTATTTTCTTTCGAGCGGGCAAAGTGGGACTTTTGTTATTTTTGAAGGCCTATTTAACCTACTGCGTAATTCAGTTCCATCTTTTCTAGGGCAGACGTAAGCTTTATTAATGCGGAATATTTCGTAATTTAGTGTATCACTGTTAAAGGTACTATACGAAACCGAGAACGTGGTTCGACAATCTACCACATTCAGCTATCAAACCCTCAAGAGCTCAAGGGTAGTATTTCTGTTGAAAGCTTCCAGAACATTTAGATGTTCTGGAAGTGGTTCGACAAAATTTTCAACGTAAATACCTTCTTTTACCTGGAATCCTGGAATTTGCTTTTTCTATAAAACCAAACCTTTACATTGGCCAATGTGAAAAGAAGTTTTTTCACGCAATGAAGGAATATTGCCAAACATGGCTAGTGTGTGTCACACAAATTCCACCGATGAAGGAAGGAGTGTTTGTTCTGTTTGCCTAACCAATAAAAGGAAAAGATACTTTCAGAAACAACACTAACAACAAACAGTAATGCTATAATGCAACCCTGTCATGTAATGTGAGAAAATTCCCTTGGTGACGTCGACGACGAACGCTAACGATGAACAACAACAAAATAACGAACGATTTAAAAAATAATGTAAAAATAAGATACAACAATCATATCAAATATGTATGAGCAAATGTCTGTAGGTTATATCAAAAGGGAAGAATAGAAAATGCCTGCTGAATATTTGTATAAGCTGCAACGCAAGCTAAAAGTCCAGCAATGCCTACATAGAGCCTTAGCGTCTGGGTTTTTTGGCTTACAATGCTACCTTATCTGTTATGCTATACGCAGGGGAAGTATACCTTAACATAAGGTGTCTTCCAACGTATCGTATGCAGCATAAAGGGGTTGTTTCTTTGAATATCTCTTTGTGTTTGTTTTTGAGCTAAACCCAAATCAACAAAAAGAATTGGAAACGAAATATTGTCAAATTGATAAATAAAAATAAAATTAAAAATATCGAATCGAGGCAAAAAAGAATTTGTAAAAAAAACAAAAATAATCTCGCCACAAAAAAAAAATTCGAAGAGAAATCGCACAAAGCAAAATGTTAGTGAACTGAATTTAGGCAAAATTATTCACTTTCATGTAAATATAAAAAAAAAAAACAAAGCAAATTTTTTGGGATAATATAATAAAGAGGGTGCTTCATAAGTGAACTTTCAAAAAATGTTTTAAATTTTGTTTTCTCGCCGGAAAATACATCTTATTCGAAACTTTTGGTTTCGAGGAATTTTCCATAATTTCTTTTTTAAAAAACATTTTCATTAGCTCAAGACAAAAAATCTATTGAAACTAGATGTTAAGATAATTAATATGATAACAAGATAATGTCAAGAGTAACATTAAGGCTTCAATTCGCATGTTTAACACTGTTCACAAGGTGTAAATATAAAAATAAAATCTCTGGAAAAGTCGGAGAAAAGCTGACGAAACGTCGAGAAAAAAGATGAAATAACCTTGTTATCCCTCCACCATAGGATGGGGGTATATTAACTTTGCTCATTCCGCGTTTGACACTTCGAAATATTGGCTCTAAAGACGGCCATAAAGTATAGTATGTTCTGTCGTGTGAAATATCTGAGTCGATCTGAGCATGTCCGTCCGTCGCGTCCGTCATAGTGAAATCACGCTAAACAGATCATATCGACTTGAAAACTTGCACAAGTATTTGCTAATTGATGTAGGTCGGATTGGTATTGCAAATGGGCCATACGGTCCACTTTTACGTATAGCCCCCATATAACGGAGCCCCCAAATTTGGCCTTGCGATTGGCTACATAAGAGAAAGCAAATTTCATCCGATCCAGGTTGTGGTAGGTTGTGTTAGATGAGTACTAAACACTTTCTTAGAGGATTTGAGTTTTTATAGCCCCCATATAAACCGATCCCCCGATTTGGCTTGCGGAGCCTCTAAGAGAACCAAATTTATCCGATCCGGCTGAAATTGTAGGCATGGTGTTAGTATAGGTCTCCTAATAACCATGCAAAAATTTGTTCAGCATATATTGGGCTTTTATTATGCCCCACTATAACCGATCACCCGATTTGGATATCCAGGATCTACTAAAGAGAACCAAATTTCATCCGATCCGGCTGAAATTTAGTACAGTGGTGTTAGTATATGGTCTCTAAGCAACCATGCAAAATTGGTCCCGATCGGTCCATAATTAATATATAGCCCCCCCATATAAACCGATCCCCCGATTATAGAGATGGGAGAGATATATGGAACCCAAATTTTATCCGATCGCCGGCTGAAATTTGTACATGGTCCCAGCAAAAAAAAGGTGAGTATAGAAAATGTTCTTTTTGGATCCGGAAGTGGTGAAATTGACGCAGAAGCGATGAATTTAACATGGGCTTGCATTTCAACAGGCCGTTGCACTGAGTTTGCATTACTATTGATCCGAATTCATGGTGTTGTATTAAACGATTCCTGTGATATTTGTTCAAACAAATATTTTTTATAATTTTTTATAATTTTTAATGGAATTCTAACGCTTGTCGGAAAACGTTTGACCCTCAAATATTTTCAAAAATTCACAATTTTTTTCAGAATTGGATTTGAGCACTTCGACATAAATTTTAAATGATTTGTACAGTTTATGAATTCTTACTCTGTTTTTACGCTATTTGAAACAAAAAACAAAGTAAGGAATGTCTAAAAGTCGGCGGGGCGACTATATTATAACCCTGCCACCACTTTGTAAGATCTAAATTTTCGATACCAATATCACATCCGTCAAATGTGTTGGGGCTTATATATAAAGGTTTGTCCGGCGAATATATATGTTATTAGAAGTTTAGGAAAATTAAGAGTAATTTTTACAACCTTTTCGAACTGCAGTGGCGATTTTACAAGGAAATGATGGTATTTTGACCAATTTTTGTCGAAATCAGAAAAAACAATTTATATAATGGGAGCTATATCTAATCTGAAATTGCAATTAAAATTTTGGCACGATAGCTAAAAATGCTAATTCTACTCCTGTGGCAAAATTTCACTAAAGTCGAGCAAAAAAATTGGGGCCTCTGTGGTCGATGTTATGAGTGTAATCGGCCGAAAGTTATATATGGGAGCTATTATCTAAATCTTAACAGATTTCCAACGGGCATATTTGGCAACGCATAGCTACAATGCTAAATACTACTCCTGTGGCCAATTTCAAACCAAAAATTGGGGCCCCACGCGCGCGGGCCGCCCCCCCGCCCCCGCCGCGCGCGACCCCAAACCGACTACTGAGCTATTAGAAACAATATTAAGTCCATATCGGGCGAAAAGATATATATGGGAGCTATATCTAAAAATCTGAAACCGATTTCAAAACAAAATTTTGCACACTTAAACTGGCACTACTAATTTGTACTCGCTAGTGCAAAATTTTCAAAACCAAATTTCGGCAAAAATTCTGCTTCTGGGCATATCTAAGTCCATTCGGGCCGAAAGATATATATGAAGCTAATAATCTATAATCTGAACGCGATTTCAATCAAATTTGTGCACACTTGACTATATGACCAAAGTTGTTATGTTTGTACAAAATTTCAAGCAAATCGGTATAAAGTCTGCTGCTGGGTCCATATTAAGTGGCATATCGGGCGAAAGAATATATATGGGAGCTTATATCTAAATCTGAACCGATTTTCTTACGCAAATCAAATAGGGTTCTAATTCTGAACCCAAATTAGGAAAACATGTGCCAAATTTGAAGGCGATTTGGACTTAAATTGCGACCTAGACTTCGGATCACAAAAGATGTGTTCACAGACAGACGGACGAAGGACAGACGGACATGTACAACTCAGGGACCGGCACCTGTGAATATTGCGCAAGAACAATGTGTCTATGTCGTCTCGTTTGGGTGTTACAAACATAGCACTAAACTTAAATACCCTGTTCCACAGTGTGGCGCAGGTATAATAAAATTACCTATTTAAAAGTATGAAAAAACTAAGTTATTAAAAATTGAATTAAAAGAACAATCTTTGGGTAGTTTACAATAAAGAACATCATTGTGAGTACATCTTCTGGAAGCGTGCTTTTTAAGTTGTGCCTTTGGAAGAACTTCCAAATTTTTTTTGGCTGGGGTGTTAGTATAATTGTCTCTAACAACCATACAAAAATGGTCAACAATCGCCCATAATTATATATAGCGCCATATTTAACCGATCGCCCAGATGTTGCGACATCCGGGAGCCTCTTAGAGAAGCAAAGTCAATCCGATCCGATTGGAAATTTGTCGCGTGGTGTTAGTATATGTCTCTAACAACCATGCAAGAATTGGTCCATATCGGTCCATAATTATATAGCCGCCGTATAAACCGTTCCCCAGATTTGATCTCCGGAGCCTCTTAGAGCAAAATTGATCCTCCGAGCAAAATTATCCGATCCCGGTGAAATTTGGCAACGTGGTGTTAGTACACGCAAAGAAAAAAAAAAAAAAACGTTTGGAAAAAACACGTGTACGCGAAAAACGATTTTCCTGTGTTAGGTTTTTTGAAAATGCTTCGAAAATTTTAAAACGTTTATCACCAAAAAAATTCGTTTGTTACAAAATTTTTTATTTTTTCAATAATAAAAAGTTATTTTGAACACAACACAGTCCATTTCGTTTATATCAAACCACTGTTCTTTTCTGCATTTAGGTCTTTAAATAAAGACAACATTTTTCAGTTCAAAAATTTAAATATAGTACAAATGTAACTTGAAACATTTTTTCGGGAAAAAAAACAAAAAAAAAAACTTTGTCAAGCAGGGATCGAACCCACGACCTTGGCATGCAAGTCGAACGTAGCAAACCACTGCTGCCGCGGTGGCCAAACTAAATATTTTGTTCTGTAAATAAATTTCTGTTTAATCGGTTCGTGGGCGCCACAAGCATATGCTATAATAAATAGAAGCTTAATATAGATTAATATCTATTGATGACCATAAAAGGTACATAGTTTCAGTGTTAGTGTGTTTGCTTACAAAGTGCATGTCGCGCGTTCGATCTGCCGTCGCAAGCGAAAGGTAAAAAAATTTAAACATTTATAAAAATCCGTATAATTTATCTCCTAACATTGTTGTATACAGGAAAACGAGTCAAGAAGCTAAAAAAACTCGTGATGTGAAAGAAAGATGTGAGGAAAATGTAATTAGCAAGAAACAATGTTTTATAGCCCTCCACCATAGGATTGTGGGGTAATTATACTTTTGTCATTCCTTTTGTAACACATCGAAATTAATGCTCTAGACCCCATATAGTATAATATATCTGGGTCGTGGGTGAAATTCTGAGTCGATCTAAGGCAATGTCCCGTCCCGTCTGTCCGTCGTCCGTCTGTCCGGTCTCTGTCCCGTCTGTCGGCCTGTCCGTCCGTCTGTGAAATCACGCTATACTCCCGACGAAAACGGAGGAGGGCTATCGGATTGAAACTTGGCACCAAGTACGCTTTTATTGAATGTAGGCGGATGGTATTCGCAATGGGCCATATCGACACGTTTTACGTAAATAAGCCCCCATATATAACCGATCCCCAAATTTGGCTTGGGGAAGCCTCTCGGAGCAGCAAAATTCATCCGAAAATGTTTGTCAAATATTAATTCTATAACAAAATTTTGTCAACAATTTAATTTCCTTATAGAATTTTTGTCAAATTGTATTGCTATAGAAAATTTTGTCACATTTTAACTTCCATAGAATTTTTGTCAAAATTTTATTTTCTATAAAATTTTGTCAAGGTTCCATTCTATAGAAATTTTTGTCCAAACATTTTATTTCTATAGAAATTTTGTCAAACTAGATTAATAACGTATTTAATCGGCCTTTTTTTGTTGTAATATAATACCCCGTATGGGCTAACTTAGCTAATTTAAGAAACAGTGTTAAAAAAGTTTTACCGATGACGACTGCCATGGCAAGTGGTTTTATCAGCAACCAAAGTAATCGATTGTGGGATGGACAGCCTTTAGAGAAGTTCCTACGCCAATGCCATGGTGGGAGGGTACATAAGATTCGCCCTGGCGAACTTACGGCCGTATATACTTGTTTTTTTGAGTTAGTCTTATGAAATTGTTTTTACATCCTGGAAAAGAATAAACGTTTATCACAAAAAGTATATACTTTTCTTCCAAATACACTCCCTTATAGCGAAAAACAAATGAGAAACTAACTTTGTTTGTCTAAACTTTCCGTTTGGGGGAAAGAATTATTTTTTTGCGTGTATAAAGGCCGCTAAACACATGCCAAAATTGTCCTATATCGGTCTATAGTTATATATAGGCGATCTCCAATCACACAAAAATAGGTTCCTTATCTATTCATAATCATGGTTGGCCACATCTGAGCCAAAAAATAAATCTACCAAAAATTTATTTTTTGTAGAAAACATTGTCATAAAATGTTATTTCTATAGAAAATTTTGTCAAAATTTTATTTCTATAAAAAATTTTGTCAAAATTTTATTTCTATAGAAAATTTTTTCCAAATTTTATTTCTATAGAAAATTTTGTCAAAATTTTACTTCTATAGAAAATGTTGTCAAAATTTTATTTTGTCAAAATTTTATTTCTATAGAAACTTTAAACTTAATTATATACGTATTTAATCGGCCTTTTTGTGGCTAAATATATACCACGTATGGACTATGTGTTTATATTACGGTGTTAGGAAGTTTTAAGATACCTTGCCATCGGCAAGTATTACCGCGACCCAAGTAATTCGATTGTGGATGACAGTCTTCAGTAGAAGTTTTTACGCAATCCATGGTGGAGGGCACATAAGCTTCGGCCTGGCCGAACTTACGGCTGTATATACTTGTTTTATTTGCATTTATATACATTGTCCTAAATAGCCCATTAAAAAAAAAAATGATAAAATCAAATTTGTTTATCAACCCCTTAATTTTAAACTATTTTTTGGATCTATATCCGCTATTTAAAGATTACGAATCAATAACTTCGTAATATAAATCACATGCATTTCCGCCGACCAAAATTATTCTGAAATTTAAGAAAATCGTGGTTTTTACTCTGGCTTTTACACAATTCAAGATTTTCTTTCCCGCATTTGCCAAATTTGTTAGGATGCAGTTTCTTTATACTGCAAAAGGACCTCTAGCAAATAAGTTCGTTGAAGACTTTTTCAAAATATTAAAATATTTTGTCAAAATTATTGTGTCATGAAAATAGATATCGGTTCAAAACTGTGTACACAAAAGGTACTAAATTATTCGCTCAGTTAGTAACCCAGTGAACCCAGTGTGAAAAAGTATTGAAAAAAGTACTATAGTCACATCCCAGCAATAATAGAGCTTCCAAAAAAGTAGTTTGGATCCCCAATCTGTGATCCGGAAGTAGTGCAAATATGGATCATCTCCAATGAATTTTACATGGGCTTGTCATAGGATGGAAGTACTCCCATTGCTTTAGAAGTTGTGCCCTGGAAGTTAACTTGAATAAAGAAATTGAAAAAACAAAAAAAAAAGTATTTTTTTCAACCAATTTTACTTTTTTTTTCATCCATATTTTTTATTACACCATTATTTTCCTATTATCAAAATTTTTTACAATTTGAAAACATTTTTCGCCTCGACCAGGGGTTGAACCTGGGCTTGTTGGCACCATAACAGAACGCCTTAGCACACTCAGCCACAAACGCATTGAACATAAACGGTCGTAAGGTCAATTCAAAATGTTTTGTGGTATGATTCGTAATACGTACACCAAGGAATGAACATTCTAATTGCTTGTCGATATGTTCTTTATTAGTATGAATGAAAAAATAAGAAACGCAGGTTCAATTCTCACCAGCGGCAATTTTTTATCAAATATTTTTTTTTATGTTATGCATCGTTTTTATTTTCGGCATATATTTTCGTATAACTATATTTTGTCCATTAAAAATCAACAAAAAAATTAAATATTCTCATTATTTCAAACCTTCGCAAAAGAATTTTTTTTTTTATTTTTTTTTTTTTTCTTCCCAATGAAGCGCGAAAAAGGCAAATGGCACGGTTTCAAATCCCAGCGAAATGAAATTTATTTGTTTTTATTATTAATTTTTTACTTTCTAGTAATTTTTTTTTTTGTAAAATTTAAGTGTCCAACATTTGCACTTAAAATAGCCTGGTTGCGTAACTTTTCTAAATATTTTCCAAAACGACTGCATCGGAAGTAGAAAAAGAAAAAAAAATAAAAAATATAAAATCATTGGAGGATCCAAGATGAGCTTTAGAAAAGAAATGTTTTGTGGACTGTCCAAAAGAACTGCATCGGAAAAGTTGAAAAAAGTCGATGTGGGATCTCTGGATGGGCTTTTAAAAGAAATGTTTGTGGAACAACTTCCAATTTATACCCTCCTACCATAGCGATGGGGGGTATATTAATTATACCCTCCACCATAGGAAGGGGGGTATATTAACTTTGTCATTCCGTTTGTAACATATCGAAATAATTGCTCTAAGAACCCCATAAAGTATATAAATTATTCTGGTCCGTGTGAAATCTGAGTCGATCTGAGCTGTTCCGTCCGTCCGTCCGTCCGTCTGTTGAAATCAGCGCTAACTTCCGAAGCGAACAAGCATCGACTTGAAACTTGCACAAGTATTGTTATTGATGTAGGTCGGATGTATTGCAAATGAGGCCATATCGGTCCACTTTGACGTATACGCCGCCCATATAAACGGACGCCCCAAAAATTTGGCTTGCGAGGCCTCTAAGAAGAAGCAAATTTTCATCCGATCTGGGCTGAAATTTTGTAAACATAGTGTTATATATGGTTCTCTAACAACCATGCAAAAATTGTCCAGCATCGGTCCATAATTATATTAAGCCGCCCATATAAACCGATCCCCCGATTTGGCTTGCGAGGCCATCAAGAGAAGCAAATTTCAATCCGATCAGGCATGAAAATTTGGTACATGGGGTCAGTAATAACGGTCTCTAACAACCGTGCAAAATTGGTACCCAATATCGGTCCATAATTATATAATAGCCCCCATATAAACCGATCCCCCGATTTTGCTTGCGAAGGCCTCTAAGAGAGTCAAATTTCATCCGATTCCGACTGAAATTTGGCACATGGTGTAAAAGTAATGTGGTCCTCCTAACAACCATAGCAAAAATTAGTCTACATTCGGTCCATAATTAATATATAGGGCCCCCATATAAACCGATCCCCCGATTGCTTGCGAGGCGGCCTCTAAGAGAAGCAAATTTCATCCGAATCGCGGCTGAAATTTGTAATGGTGTTTAGTAAATATGGTCTCTAACAACGGCGTGTAAAAATTGGTCCACATCGGTCCATAAAATTAATATATAAGCCCCATATAAAACCAGATCGCCCCGATTTGGCTTGCGGGCCTCTAAGAGAAAGCAAATTTCATCCGATCCGGCTGAAATTTGATACATGGTGTTAGTAAATATGGTCTCTAACAACCATGCAAAAATTGTCCCAACATCGGTTCCAATAATTAAATATATAGCCGCCCATATAAAACCGATCGCCAAAAATTTGACCTCCGGAGCCTCTTGAAGATCAAAAATTCATCTGAATTCAGTTCGAAATTTGGTAGCGTGGTGTTTAATATTGGCATCAAACTCCCATGCAAAAATTGGTCGAAATCGTTCATAATATATAAGCCCCATATAAACCGATCCCCAGATTTGAACCTCCGGAGCCCATTGGAAGAGCAAAGATTATGCCGATTTGGTTGAAATTTAGTACGTGAATTTTAAAGTATATGGGTATCGCAACAACAATGCAAGGAATTGGTTAATATTCAGTCCATAATTATATATACGCACCCATAATAACGCGATCCCCAGAATTTAACGCTACGGTGCCTTTGGAGAAGCAAAAATTCATCCTGGGAAAATTTTCCTGGTTGAAAATTTTGTAGCGTGGTGTGTAAAAATGATATGTAACAACCCAAATAATTTGCGCCCGAAAATAAAAAGTGGGGCGGGTTCGCCCCATAATCAGTCCATAATTATATATAGACCGCCATATAAACCGATCCTGAGATTTGGTTTTGGAGCCTCTTGGAGGAGCAAATTTCATCCGAGTCATTGAAATTTGTAAGCATTGTGCAGTGTTTGGGCCGCTTAACAACCATGGCTAACTAAGGAACCATATCGTCATAGTTATAATATAGCCCTCAGATAAATCGATGCCAATCGCCCACACATAAATTGGTTCGCATATCAAAAATTGTATATAGCCCCCATAATAAGCGACTCCCAATATTTCAATTCTGGCTCCCTACGTGATTGTGCAAAAGTCCATATCGATTCGTAATTATTTTGTATTATTTGTAGTCAACGTATGTGAACTACACTCCACCAATTTAGAAAACGATTTAAGATACCAAAACCGCAAGTAATTCGATTGATGGCGATGACAGTCTTTCGTAGAAGTTTCTACGCAATCCATGGTGGAGGGTACATAAGATTAGGCCTGGCCGAACTTACGGCCGTTTATACTTGTTTTTTGCCTGGGATACTGCATAATATGGATGGAATTCCGAAAAAGGCCAGTAGATTTATTAATAGCGGGTATTGTTACAAAACCTTGATGGCTAGTTATACAGTTTTAATTATTTTTCTTATTATTTGTGTGTCCTGTTTTTGCGAGACCTAGATTCTCTATTATGGGGATAGGCTCAATATCGATCCTTAATTTAGAAATCTCTCACATATTCCAAACACAAATAATCCAGATCCAGAATTGTATAGGGCTTTAAATTCAATTCTATGTTTCTATTTCACCCACATTGTCTCTGTAATTTATTTGTTTTTTTTTTCCACCATCCACCTTACTGTTCCAGTATTCTGGCATTCATATCCCACATCGAACATCTGCTAGTAGTTTTATACAATATGCAAATGTCAGCACCCCCTGAAGCATTCCAAACAATAATAAAGTCATATTTATATTTACATAAAATGTCATCGAAATCGACATCAACAAACTAGGAGTGAAGGGTAAAAGGTAACTTAGTTAGATGTGATATTCGAGCTTATAGCTGAAACATAAAACAAACAAAAGAACTCAAAAAATTCACAAAATACATTTTGAGTAAAAAAGGAACAAACAAACCATATGACAAAGAGCATTACAAGATATATTTCATGCAAAGCTTACATTTCATACAAAAAAAAAAATACAAAAATTCTTTCAGATTCAATCTGATTCCTTTTAAATTTCCAAGCATCTTAAAATATCTTCAAATTATACATTTCCTTGCTTTATGCCCTGCCCCCCTCAGGTAATTTTATTGTTTTTTGCGCATTGTTATTGTCAATGCCGACTTTTCTTATCATTACCTCAATTTTAAAATCCATTATCGGTGACATCTGTTGTGATGTCTCTGGGTTTATTGTGTCAAGGCGCCATGGCATAC
>PGFW01050896.1:1648-11727 GCA_003123925.1 Haematobia irritans | reverse complement strand
GCCATGGCATACAAGACAAAGCAAAACAATGAAAAGACATTACAAAGAAAGGTTTTATGGTAAAATTCAACACTCAAAACGGCAAACGGATCTTAACACAATTGTCGCTTCAAAGGCATTTATGGCATTAGTCAAATTGGATAGAGAAGGACAAACAAATCACAAAACATTGTAAGAGGAAATATTCAAAGCATCAATCACATTGGATGTATAACTACTGTTTGCTCTCAAAAACACCAACACATGTACACAAACATCAACATATGCTCTCAGCAAAAATGAAAAATGCAAAAATATTCATCACACAACAAACAAAACAGTTATTCTCAATACTCTCACTCATCACTTTAGCTAGCTCTTGTGTGTTGATTTTTCTTAGGTAGACCAAGCAATTTTCTTAGTAAACACTCACACAGATATTGGCCAGACACTGAATAACCAACCTCTCTCTCACATTCGCACACCCATAGAGGCTCACGCCAACGCTTAGCCTTCTCTTACTTAGTTGATAGCTTGCATTGAGGAAATATCCCAAACGAGTGAGAAGAGTAAACGAGGGTTCAATTGCACAACTTAAGACTTGAGCCCGAAAGTGTGTTGTGTGCGTCTACCTTATGAAATATTCATAAGAGACAGCACCAATGTTTGTTGGATTTGTGCTTCCTGTAATCGTCCTGTATGTTTGCTAGCAATGTTAGACTAAATTGTTTAAGGCTTGTTAACCAAGGCCTGAGAAGAGGCCTTTTAAAGGCGTTTAACTATAGCTGAATTTGGCAAAGGATTTTTTAGAATTTTTTTAGAATTAAATTAAACTATTAGAAGTTATACTAAATTAAAGTTAAGTCGATTTCTCGGTCACACTGGGCAAATATTTAACAGAAATCAAAAATGAATTCGTCGACACTGTCAACACACAAAAAAAAAAATTTTTGATTTCAATCACGACACCAGGGTCCTTTTAAAGTCCTGTGACAAGTTTCTTTTTTTACACTTATTTATATCTCAGTATCAATGTTGAAAATTTTTTCCTCTCTGATCCAGCATCTCCGGCATTCCCTATTAGGTTCCCATTCGCAATGGCATATTGTCACTTCGTTTCCCACTGAACTAGGTCATCTTGGCATAACGGTGTCACATGTAATGGTAGAACACATAATTTCTGTGATCGATTTCAATGTTTAAGGTATGAAGCATTTCAAGACCCTATAAAGAAATCACTCTGGAATTGCCAAATTCCATTTTTATATTCCTCATTTTCGTTGAAATTAACAGAGCCATCTGAGGACGGAGTAATTGTAGTCCATTGACTTGGAAGAATGGAAGTATTTGCAGGATTGGAAGAATTCCATTTGGGTTACCTTACCTTTGAGTGCTAAAACCGAGCGAATGTCTTCATTTGATTGTGATTTGATTTCCAAATCATTTGTCTAGGAAGTTTGGTGATCTGTATAAGTCTGGATAAGTCGGGGAAGCTGTAATCCGTCTACTTTTTGCATTTCCATTTGGGACTCTTAAAGGTCTTGTTAATTTTAGGAGCCTTGCTCATATCATTTTGCTCGAAAATTCTTATATGTTTTATATTTGACTTATCCACTGGCTGTCGTGGTAGATTTACCAAAAATTGTTAGATTTATTACTATTTTTGTAATTATTAGAATCTTGATGGTGTGGTTGACTTTGGGTTAAATTTTGGAATAAAATTTTGAAAAATGGTTCTATAGAATTTAATTTTTCAAATTTATATGGATAATATCTTACAAAATGTTCTTGATAGATATTTTTGGAAAATTCTATGAATAATGGTTGCGGAAATTTTTATGAAATAAATGTTTGAGAAAAAATTTTATGAATAAATTTTCGACTTTATTTTTTATGATCAAATTTTCCATCGGGATAAAATTTGCAGAATTTCATTGATTAAACTTTTGGGAATTTTCTATAAAAAAATTTTCACAACATTTTCTATAAAATAAATTTTGACACATTTTTTTTTTAGATACAAATTTTCCTTGAATTCTTTCTATTTTTATAGAAAATTTTTGGGAAATAGTTTCTAGTGATAACAAATTTTCCATAGAATAAAATTTTGAGGAATTGCGGTATACAAATAAATTTTGAGGAAATTCTTATAGAAATTAATTTTGACGAATTGTCTATAAAGATTAATTTGGAAAATTGTTAATATAGAATAAATTTTGACAAAATTTTCTATAAAATAAAATTTGAAAATTTTCATGATAAATTTGACAAAATTTTGTATAGAAATAAATTTTGGAGAATTTTTCTATAGATAAATTTTGGGGGAAATTTTTTATAGATAAAAATTTTTTCTCCAAAGATTAATTTTAGAAATTTTCTATAGATAAATTTTGAATTTTCTATAAAACAAATTTGAATTTTCTATAGAAATCAAATTTTCCATAGATCAAATTGCTTCTTATGAAATAAAATTTTTGACAACATTTTTCTAAGAAATTAAATGTTGACAATTTTTTGATCACATTAGAATTTTTGACAAATTTTTTAGAAAACAAAATTTTTGCAAAATTTTCTAATGATTAAATTGGACAATTTCTATAGAAATAAATTTTGGACAAATTTCTATTAGAAATAATTTTTTTTTGTTTGTTATTGTTGGCTTCTCTTCAATCGTTGATTGTTTTTTTTTTACTCTCCGCTTAAAGCATGCATTTTTGGGCGTTGGCCAAATAACAGTTTGTCAATTTATTTGGGCAAAGCCTTATGACTGCAAGATGTTGGAGTACAGTTTCTGTTTTCGGGAATTACCCATTCCTCATCAGCATTGCCTTACTTGTTCAGCAAAACTATAACAATATCAGGAATTAAATTCGCGGGTAAATATCACTCACAAAGGTGAACTACACTTGAACTCCGAACAAGATTATATGCGGCCGTAAGGTTCGGCCGGCGAGCTGTATGTACCTTCAATGGTTGCGTGAAACTTTTCTACATGCCTTTCCACTCGGAATTACTTAGTTGCACGGTCGCTTGCGTGGAAGGATCTTAACCCCTCTACCCTCTTTCTACTTGTCTGCAAATTTCTAGAAAAAAATTTGCAATTATACAGAGTGGAACAAAAAAAATGGCTCGAGTCGGCAACCATGATTATGACCGAATAACTTGACAAATTTTTATAGAAATAAAATTTTGAAATTTTCTATAGAATAATTTTGATATGGATGAATTTTATTATGAACCGAATTAATTTTTTAACAAAAATTTTCTCTAGAATAATTTGGACATTTTTTCTATTAGGAAAAAATTTTGGTAGATTATTTTTGGCTCTTTAGTGGCAACCATGTTATGGACGATATGCCACAATGCTTTTGTGTGATTGGGACAATTTTTGGTATGGGTTTTACGGCCATTACTAAACACACGTTCTATTTGACGGTGGGGGCAATGATTTTGTCTCAAGGAGGGCCTCCGGAGCGTCTCGGAGAAGCGTTTTTTCATGGGCGCTATATATATGATTATGGACCGATATGGCCAATTCTGGCACGGTTGTTGAAGATTGCATAACTAAACACCATGTTCCAAATACACGATTGGATGAATTTGCTTTCTTAGGACTTCGAGCCAAATCTGGGGGTCGTTTTATATGGGGGCTTTGCTATTACATTATGACGATGTGGGACAATTTTGCAATGGTTGTTATGGAGATATCCCAATATGTAACAATTTCAAGCGGTCGGATGATTTGGCTTTCTTTGAGGTCCGCACCAAATCTTGGGGATTCGGTTCTATTATGGGGCTTATAATTATGGCCGATGTGGACCAATTTTTGCCCATGGTTGTTAGAGCATATACATACCATGTACCAATTTTCGCCGGGTCGATGCAATTTGCTTCTCTTTGATGCTTTGCAAGCAATCTGGAGATCGGTGTTATATGGGGGGTATTTTATTATGGACATGTTGGACAATTTTTCGGATGGTTGGTTAGACATAACAAACTTATGTACAAATTTCAGCCAGATCGGGATGACAATATGGCTTTATCTTAGGTCAACCCAATTAGGACATCGGTTATATGGGCGCTTAGTATATATTAGGGAGATATGAACATTTTGTGCGACGGTTGCTTAAAGCCTCTACAATCTGTACCAAATTTCAGGCCGGGATCGGATGCAATTGGTTCTTTTTAGGTCGCAGCAAATCGGGGATCGTTATATGGGGCTATATATAATATGGACGATGTGGCCAATTTTGCGAATGACTGTAGGCCATTACACCCCATTTACCATTTTCGCCGAGATCTTTTTTGATGAAAATTGTTTGTTGGGTATACAGCAATTGGGGATCGGTCTTATATGGGGGCTATTATATTAAGGCCGATATGGACAATTTTTGCAGGTTGTTGAGCCATTATACCACTCTGGTTACCAATTTTTAGCCGCTATGGAGAGAATTTTGGCTTCTCTTTAGGCTCCGCAAGCCGAATCTGGGGATCGGTTTTATATTGGGGCTATATTATTATGGACCGGATGTGCGACATTTTGCCGTCAGGTTGGGTAGAACCATTTAACGCATGTCAAAATTTTCAGCCGATGGATGAAATTTGCTTTGTTAGAGCATGCAGCCAAATGTTGGGGGGTCCGTTATATTGGGCCTATCGTAAAGCTGGACCGTATGGACCATTCTTGCATGGTTGTTAAGAGCCGATATTCACACATATACAAATTTCAGCCGGATGGATGAATTGTTCTGTTAGGGGGGCTCTCAGGCATCTGAGGGCTCCTTTTTTATTATGGGGGGCTTGTAAAGTGGACGATTATGGCCATTTTGTCAATCATCCCGACCTACATCGATAACACATATTGTGCAAGTTTCAGTCGATAGCTTGTTTTGGGTTCGAAGGTTAGCGTGATTTCAAGCAGACGGACGACGGCGGACGGACGTTACGGAACGGACATGCCTTAGGATCGAATCAGGAATTTCACACGACCAGAATATATATACTTTTATTGGTCTTAGAGAATATTTCGATTGTGCCTTACAAACGGAGATGACAAAGTTGATACCCTATGATGGAGGGGTATAAAAGGGTTTGATAGTCCGGGCTCTGCTAAATTTGCAGCTATTCTTTTCCTTTGCCAACTCGAATGATCGATTTGAATGTTTTTGGTGGGTTTCATCTTGCCACGTCTATGGTTTGCCAAATAATTGAAGCAATCTCTCTTTTTCCTCCCTCTCCGTTGTTGTTGTCCCTTTCTGCCTCTGCCGCCACCTTATTGGTCAGAAAAACGATACCCGTGAGAGAGATTTGACTTGTCAAATTTATTTGGGCAAGCCCTATAGACTGCAAGATGGTTTGAAACCAGCCACAATACATTCAATTCGATGATTTGAGTTTTGGAAAGGAAAAGAGATTATGCTGGCAATTGTTTAGGAGTAGCGACTATAAACCTCTTTTTATACCTCCATCATAGGCATGGGGGGGGTATATTAACTTTGTCATTCGTTTGTATAAGCAATCGAATATTGCTCTAAGACATAAAGCATATATATCATTCGGGTCGTGGTGAAATTCTGAGGTCGATCTAAGCTTGTTCCGTCCGGTCCGTCCGTCCGTCCGTCCGTCCGGTCTGTTGGACAATCACGCTAACTTCGAACGAAAACAGCTAATCGACTTGAACTTGGCAAAGTTAGTTGTTATAGATGCTAGTCGGATGGTATTTGGAAAAGGTGGGCCATATCGTCCCTTTTAGGGTATAGCCCCATATAAAGGGACCTCAGTTTGGCTTGTAGAGCTCTAACAGAAGTTTTATCCGATACGTGAAATTTGGTCTTGGTGTTGGGGTATGGTGGTCTCTAAACATGTTTTCATATCTGGTCCCTTTTAGTATAGCCTCACCTATTAACGGCCCCAATTTGCTTGCTTGATTGCTCTAACAAGGACAGAAATTTCATCCGATTAAGGCTGAATTTGGTACATGCTTGTTAGTATTGGTTCAACCATGAAAAAATTTGGTCCACATCGGTCCACTAACTTAATCTCCCCCCATATAAACCGATTCCCCACGATTTGGTTGGGCCTAAAAGAGAAGGGAAAATTTTACGATACGGCTAAATTTGGTACATGAGTGGGTATAGGTCTCTACAACCATGCAAAAATGGTCCATAATCGGTCTTAATTATATAATAGCCCTCATATAATCGATCCCAGTTAGATTTGGTTGTAGAGCTCTAACAGAAGCATTTTCTCGATCCGCTGAAATTTGGTATTGGTGTTGGTATATGGTCTCTACAAACCAGCAAAAATTGGTCCACATCGGTCCATAATTAAATATTAGCCCCCTATAAACGATCCCAGATTTGGCTTGGGAGCTAAAAGAGATAGCCAATTTCATCCGTCCGGCTGAAATTTGGTACATGATGTTGGTTATATGGTCTTTTAAACTGTGAGAACTAATTTGTTTTGAGAGGTCTCCTATTGTTAACCATCAGGGCCTTGAGTAAGAAGGCCTTTTAAATGGGCGTTTTACTTAAGGCTAGTAAATATTGGAGGCATAACCGTTTAGTTTGTGGTTGTGGGTCCTCATGAAAGATTTATTTTAGATAATTTATACCGTTTGGCTACGTAAAATTTAAGTGTTACATTTACTAGAATATTTGAAAGTTTCATGATCGGATGGTTCTTTCTCTCGCGGGTCAACATTCGGGGACAGTCAGGATACTCTTAAATAGATAATCAAAATGAATTTCTGTGTACGACAGCTTTCAATCAATAGCCAAATATAACCGATATTTTTATTGGGTTGCATGTCTCATTCACGAAAGATGCGCGGTTAGCATACATATGTCATTCTCTCGTATCTCGGTCTGAATTGTAATATGTTGTTCTTTCAATGAGTATCACGAAGGATTATGGTGTTCTAACTCAGCCTTAGCCAATTTGGATTGAAAATCGGTTCAAACCTATGATATTTTGAGACATCATATATAAACCAGATCCCATAGATTTTTTGGAGTTGTTTTGCTCACGGAAGTAAGAGGTCAAATTCATGGTTCGTCGGATGTTGGAATATTTCGGTCTTAAAATAGAATGTGATTTTGGGTATTATGTGTTTTAGTGTATAAATCAACAATTCTAGCTTCACCCATTTGAGATTGAACATCACTACAGAGTTTGTAAATATTTTAATTAATTTCGCGGACTAGATATCTCTGGACTCAATACCATTTATGATTAATTCGAATTATACAAGTAATTGGCTTGAGAGTTCTGAAGAGATGCACTTTCTTTCGTGCGTTGTATTTTATAACAGGATAGTTTCGGGGGGATCAAAGAATTTATGATTTAAGAACGTGCCGAATGGTCCATTCGGTTCCTATATGGCGATACAATAATTCCTATCTATTTAGTGTTTCCTCTCTCTGATTGAAACAGATTATATACGAGAATTTAGACCATACCGTAGAGTGTGTGCTTTCTGTGTGGCAAAATATCATTAACGATCCGGTACTAATTTATATGTTCTAGTATTGTTTTTTTGAATGGTTGCTTAGGCATAGGCATCAATAATTAGGTATCATTGTCCCAAGTTACTTTCTATAGTTTGGTTTTCGTTGTTTTCGAACATAACTGGTGCAACATACTAGAAAGGCCTCATCAAAATTATCACTACAAATTTTTTATATTTATTGTTGAAAAATATTATTTTTTCTTAGGAATTTTGTATATAATATAAATTTTATTTTCTTTCTCCTACATAATATAGATTTCTAAACATTGTGTAGATGTCTTTACTTCTTTCTACTAAGAAAATTGTTTAGATATTTGCCTGGCCTTTTTGCTAATAATTTCTCTTCGCCTGTAAAGCCTATTATTTAATATCCGTTTTTTTCTGTGGAAAGAATGGTTAGGACCTAATCGATTCGGATTTTTTTTTGTGTTGTGGACATAAAATGTGTTAATTTTGTAATTTTTTGGTTTTACATCTATATGAATGGCATTGTATAGTATCATAAGCTTCAACTTATTTCCTCAGTAGCAGAACGATGGTTGTTATATGGATGCTAATGTCTCCGCATTTGTAATGTAGATGTCTCGATTTGCATTATATAAGGAGGTGTTTGTAAGGAATGCGTGCTCGCGGTGTGTGTGTGTGTGGTTTGTATAGTAGATTTCTAGCTCGTTTAGATAGACAATTCGGTTTTTTCATAAATTGTCTCTCGGCTGCACAGTTAAATGGTCTACTGGACCAGAATTTGAACTAATATCTCTCCTCTCGGAGACAGGATATCAAGTGTAGTGTGTTGAGAGGTGTGTGATATTTTGGTATATTACTTGTAATGTATTGGCTTTGCATTGTATGATAATAGGGTGGTGAAAAAAGTGAAGTGTATGATTGGGTTAGGGAATGTTGTAGTCAAATTCAGTATGTTTGTATTATTCAAACTATCTATGTATTTGTCCTATTTTTAATCTCATAAAGGTAGATTTTTTTCCATTTGTCACATTTATTCAGTATTATGGTACTTTTTATTTTCGCTAGCAATGCTTTATAAATGCCGGAGTGAATAAAAACACTTAGTTCTTACGTGGATTGAGAGAGATTAATCAACTCGAACAGACAAAAGGGTTAAATAATAAAAATTGTCATCTTAGTTATTGCCAACGTCTTTCTTTTCGCAATATATCCTTCTAATAGGATGAATTGTGTTTCACACTTATATCCATTTGTGTCGTTCTTGGATTGTAAGGATATATATGTATCTAGTAGTAGTGAGAAAAAAATATTTGTTTCTAAATTTTTTAATCAATTTATTTACTAACACATTTTGTCGCGTTATCTCTCTCTTTAGAATTTTGTAATTTTTTATTGCTCTATAGAACTTTTTATTTTGATTTATGGTTAAATTATTGTATTTTCTAAATTGATGTAGTTGCGGGGTGGTTTTGTGATTTTTTTGTACATTTTCTCGAAATTTTTTTTTGTATGAAACTCTCTTAATAGAATTTTAAAAGATTCTTATGAGAAAATTATTTGTTTTTTTAGTTTCTGTTTATGTATAACTTGTCCGTTCAGTGAAACGTTATTTATATATTTTACACATTTATTTCTCTTTTTATCATATTAAGTGTATGAAGTTGTATTTTGTACTTACCTCTTTTTTTTTTGACAATTCTCTATATAAACACATTACATACAGGTAATTTTTTTCAAATTGTGCGTATCTTTGTCATAATATTTTTTTTCATACCTTTACCACGTGTGTTACAGTTTTGTTGTTTGCCATGACTTTTTATTTTCTTATTATCAACTCCTTTTCTTTTCATTTTTAGTGGTTGCTGTCTAATAATATTTTGGATTAGTAGCAAATTTTTCTTTGAATCTGCTGTGACAGCTTATATGTGGGCACATTCTATGTCTTTCTTATTACTGCGTGATTTACTCAAAATATCTTATCTCTTCTAGCACGAGTTACTTTCGACGGACTGATCTCTAACTTGTCTAATTCTATGAATACATTATTTGGGTTGATATTTATTAAAAATTTGTCCATTTTTATTTTTTGAATACTCTTTTGTGAATTTCTTCTTTTCGTAACTTTTCGCTCTTTTTCCTATTCTCTCTCAATTATTCTTAGGATAATTTTTCGAAATCTCTCTCAATATAGGTGATTTTGGGGAAATCTCTTTGTTTTCTTCAATAGAAATTGTCAGTGGTTTTATATATATTTTTGATATCTTCAGAAGGTATATTTCTATAAATTTTTCGCAAACATTATTTACTTTCTTATAAGATCATTTTTAACGTTTTTGTAATTTTGAATATAGTTACATTTAGTATTTCGAGAATTTGATTTTATACAAATCCTATAGATTTGGATAATTGGTAAATTTAATCTATGAAAATTTTTTTCAAAATTTCTATTCCGTGTAATTCGGAAAAACGGTAAACCAACATCTACAGTTTTTTTTAATTGGCATTTTATTCGGGATTTGATTAAATAATTAATTGAATCAATTAACATATTAATTGAATCCGTTTCCAAATTCAATTAAGTGTTTAATTGAAAAAATTTTGGTGATAATTTTTTGTGTTGAAA
>PGFW01050887.1:0-14109 GCA_003123925.1 Haematobia irritans | reverse complement strand
TCTTTTATACAAGAGTAGAGTTGTAGATATTGGATAAGGTTTTCAAAAATCATTTAAAATTTAAAATAAAGGGTGATTTGTTAAGAGCTTGATAACTTTTTTAAAAAAAAAAACGCATAAAATTTGCAAAATCTCATCGGTTCTTTATTTGAAACGTTAGATTGGTCCATGACATTTACTTTTTGAAGATAATTTCATTTAAATGTTGACCGCGGCTGCGTCTTAGGTGGTCCATTCGGAAAGTCCAATTTTGGGCAACTTTTTCGAGCATTTCGGCCGGAATAGCCTGAATTTCTTCGGAAATGTTGTCTTCCAAAGCTGGAATAGTTGCTGGCTTATTTCTGTAGACTTTAGACTTGACGTAGCCCCACAAAAAATAGTCTAAAGGCGTCAAATCGCATGATCTTGGTGGCCAACTTACCGGTCCATTTTTGAGATGAATTGTTCTCCGAAGTTTTCCCTCAAATGGCCATAGAATCGCGAGCTGTGTGGCATGTAGCCCATCTTGTTGAAACCACATGTCAACCAAGTTCAGTTCTTCCATTTTTGGCAACAAAAGTTTGTTAGCATCGAACGATAGCGATCGCCATTCACCGTAACGTTGCGTCCAACAGCATCTTTGAAAAATACGGTCCAATGATTCCACCAGCGTACAAACCACACCAAACAGTGCATTTTTCGGGATGCATGGGCAGTTCTTGAACGGCTTCTGGTTGCTCTTCACTCCAAATGCGGCAATTTTGCTTATTTACGTAGCCATTCAACCAGAAATGAGCCTCATCGCTGAACAAAATTTGTCGATAAAAAGCGGATTTTCTGCAACTTTTCTAGGGCCCATTCACTGAAAATTCGACGTTGTGGCAGATCGTTCGGCTATTCATGATGAAATGTCAAAGCATACTGAGCATCTTTCTCTTTGACACCATGTCTGAAATCCCACGTGATCTGTCAAATACTAATGCATGAAAATCCTAACCTCAAAAGAATCACCCTTTATTTGTAGTTTAATTTTATTAAAATTAAAAATTTAATTTTTTACTAATCTCTGTTTTCTTTTCGTTTTTTTTTCTTTTTCAGGTATGTACATCTTTAAATAACCCATTTAGTCACCTATTAAAGATTTTTTTACTATAAACATCTGTGTCCTTGTTTAATGGGTCTTACGAAAAACACAGCAATCCAAAAGGAAATATCCATAAATTATAAATAAGAATTTTTTTATTGAATTTATTAGTTCATCTGGGGATCCTTTATTTATATTTATGTGCTTCAAACAAATACCAATAATTCAATTTGAAATTTTTATGTTTATATTATGCAGCGATAAAAAAGAGAGTTAAATACAAAATCCTATCAAATAGGCTAAAACCACCGTAACAATACTGAAAAGCAATTGTATATATTAAATTCTTTTTTTTGGCTTTTCCTTACCGCCATTTCTCTAATGTGTAAAATTTTAATATATTTTATCTGTTTTTTTTTTTTATTATTTTTTTTTTAAAGAGAAATTTACCCTTAGCAATTCTGTGCATTCTTCATTAATTGTTTGTGGTCTTAATTCTCCATGGGCCATGATATTCTATAGGCAACGATGCCCATATGTTTCTAGTATTTTTAACGAGTCTTTAGGGTAAACTTAAATATAATGCATTTTTAATGCATCAACGACAATAAAAATACCACACATAGGCAGTTCGCATTGCGCAAAATACACAGAGAGAAATTCATAAGTGCAATAAATATTTTATTTATATATAAAAAATATTTTATTTACATATTGGCCTATACCAAGTCATTCCTTAAAAAAAGTTCAATAAAAATATACAACTTCGGAGGGCTAAAATTATCTGGAGTAAGTTTGATGCACATGAAAATATAACTACCCAACATTTTGGGTGGATGCATCTTAAAAACATCACCGGACCAGCGATCAGCGTTGCCAGAATTGTTTCACAAAAAACCGCGCTAGATTTGTCCAAAAAACTAGCCAAAAAAAGCTAAAAAATTTTAAAAAATAGCTAGAAAAAAAGCTAAAATTTTTTGTATCAAAAGTCACATTTTTGATTGAAATTTAACAAACTTAAAGGCTTTATATCACTTAAAATGCATATTATTTTAATTGTATTCATTTTAATTCAATTTCTGTGAGACTGTAAGAAAATTTAAGTCATATTAGCTCTGTTTGCGTACTCGATACATTTTGATTACTATCACAAATTTTTACTGGAAGTCCTTCGTTTATATTTCCTAGTAAAAACATTTTTCCCAGTAAACTTGCAATTGCCAGCTGGTTAATCATCAACAAGTCCAATGTGCGATATATTGCATAATGTCACATAGAACTGCATTAGAAAATATCAATATATTTCGTTTTAACTGAATTAATGATAAATTCGTGAACGTGAACACTTCTCCTAATTTTACCCAAGAGAATAAAACCCATCTAACTGTCTTGCAAGTTTATATTGAATAACTTTTATTCGAAAATTTCCCATACAAACCTATTGTTGTCCAATTTTCGTAAATGTAAATCCATTCCATTAATAAAGGGTGATTCTTTTGAGGTTAGGATTTTCATGCATTAGTATTTGACAGATCACGTGGGATTTCAGACATGGTGTCAAAGAGAAAGATGCTCAGTATGCTTTGACATTGTCATCCATGAAAGACTACTAAGAGCAACGCTTGCAAATCATTGAATTTTATTACCAAAATCAGTGGCAGAAAATCCGCTTTTTATCGACAAATTTTGTTCAGCGATGAGGCTCATTTCGGTTGAATGGCTACGTAAATAAGCAAAATTGCCGCATTTGGAGTGAAGAGCAACCAAAGCCGTTCTAGAACTGCCCATGCATCCCGAAAAAATGCACTGTTGTGTTGTGTGTTTGTACGCTGGTGGAATCATTGGACCGCGTATTTTTCAAAAGATGCTGTTGGACGCCAAACGTTACGGTGAATGGCGATCGCTATTCGTTCTGATGCTACAAACTTTTTGTTGCCAAAATGGAAGAACTGAACTTGGTTGACATGTGTTTCAACAAGATGGCGCTACATGCCACACAGCTCGCGATTCTATGGCCATTTTGAGGGAAAACTTCGGAGAACAATTCATCTCAAGAAATGGACCGGTAAGTGGCCACCAAGATCAGCGATTTGACGCCTTTAGACTATTTTTGTGGGGCTACGTCAAGTCTAAAGTCTACAGAAATAAAGCAGCAACTATTCCAGCTTTGGAAGACAACATTTCCGAAAAATTCGGCTATTCCGGCCGAAATGCTCGAAAAAGTTGCCCGAAAATTGGACTTTCCGAATGGACCACCTAAGACGCAGCCGCGTGTCAACATTTAAATGAAATTATCTTCAAAAGTAAATGTCATAGCGACCAATCTAACGTTTCAAATAAAGAACCGATGAAGATTTTGCAAATTTTATGCGTTTTTTTTTTTAAAAAAAGTTATCAAGCTCTTAACAAGATCACCCTTTATATAGCAGATTTGTTTTGATCCTATCACTACGAATTTTTTCATTGCATTTTTTGATGTTAAAAAAATAATACCACATTCAAAACTTTATTTCCTTAATTATTTCTATATTCGGTTCCAAAGATTTTGTACACTAATGATTTTGGTATTGATTCCGAGTCAAATTTGAATTTAAATATTCGTTTTTTCAGCTTTTTCTTCATGAGCTATCACAGTGCTTTAAAAACGTGCTAACGACAACTTAAATTTCCAAATTCAGACTCGACTTTAAGTAGAAATTATTCTATGTATACATTTTTAAAATAAAATGTTGAAAAACCTCTTCTATTTTTGAACGCTATTTTGGTTTGTGGTCAAGATACAAAAACTCCACAAATTTAAAGACTATTTCATTAATTTTAAGAATTTTTTAGAATTGACCCTAGCCTTCTTTCATGAAAAGATACCCATTTTTAAGTTGAATCACTTAACTATAAGGACAAAAAGAATTTATCGGCTATTGGACAAGGAAACAGTTTTATTATAAGAAAAATTCACAAATGCTATTATAACCAAAATTCGCGTTCGTATTTTAAGGAAATGAAATCTTTGGCCTCACAACAATATTTTTTCAATGTACAAAGCAATTCACATCTACTATTTTAATTTAGTTATATCATAATAAACGAGTCAAATGCTAATATTCCTAATAATTTACTGACAGTTTATATAAGGAATTGAAATATGTGGAAAACCTTATTCTGACAGCATGGCTTAGATAAAGACGAAGTTTTATCCATATTTCAATAGGAACATGTCGAAAATAAAAAAAGCCAAAAATAGCTAAAAGGGGCATGAAAAAAGCCAGAAAAAAAGCTAAAAGCTAAATGCATTTTTTTTCCCGCTAAACGTCTTCAAAAAAAGCCAAATCTAGCGGGAAAAAAGCTAAATTGGCAACGCTGGACCAGATACTCACAGGTAAAGCGTTTGTCCGTCAAATTCGGAGGGCTAACATTATCTGGGGTAAGTTTGATGCACATGAAAATATACCCTCCCAAAATTTTGGGTGAGTATATTTTAGAAACACCTGCGGTCCAGATACTCATGGCTAAAGCGTTTGTCCGACCGTTTGCCAAGATATGAATTCCCGCAGATTTTTTTCTCAGAAAAAGGCAACCAGTCTTAGACCGTCTACCACTAACGGACTAATATAATACGATTATTCCTTTCACTTATTCGGTAGGATTTGGAGGTCCCAATGAACTTCTCCCTAACTCTTTCACAATTTTTTAATTTAAAATTTTCCACATTATTTTTTTATTATTTCCATTTATTACATTCCCATACTCTTTTTCCAGTGTATTAAGCCTGCAGCAAAATATTATGTAGTCCAACAAAATAAAAACTAAACGCAAAATCCACAATGCAATTGACCAACCACAAAGACATGAACCAAAATGAAAAAAATACAAAACAGAAAACTTTTAGATTGCAATTTAAACAATGCAAAAAATTAATATTCATTCAAAAATAACAACAGCTACAGATGTTTTTGAATGCGGAATCATTTAGAGTTTATTTTGCCTCTATTGACACTGGCGCCGATTTCATTGGGAATTTGTTTAATTATATTTTTTTTCTTTATACTTCATTGCTGTTGGTAGGATGGTGGCTTGTAATTTGGAATTAACGCTCTTGTTTTGCGAAATGCCATCAACAATATTAAGCCATAGACAGTGGGGAAATTGATCTAAATTGAGGCTATGGCAAAATATGAAAATAGAACTAAAATTTTGAGAAAAGTTTCTATAGTAATAAAATTTTGACAAAATTTTCGATAGTAAAAAGCATTTTCTATAGAAATAAAATTTTGATAAATTTTTCTATATAAATAAAAATTTTGATAAAATTTTCAATATAAATAAAATTTTGACAAAATTTTTTGTAAAATAAAAATTATTGAGAAAAATTTTTCTATAGAAATAAAAATTTTATAAAATTTTCTATCGAAATAAAAATTTTTCAACAAAATTTTCCTATTGTAAATAAAATTTATGACAAAATTTTCTATTGTAATAAAATTTAAAAACTATTCTATAGAAATAATAATTTTAATAAAATTTTCTATAGAAATAAAATTTCACAAAATTATTTTAACAAAATTTTCTATTAGTATAAAAATTTATGACAAAATTCTATAGAATTTAAATTTTAACAAAATTTTCTTATAGTAATAAAAATTTTTGACAAAGAATTTTCTAATAAAATAAAAATTTTGACATAATTTTCTACAGAAATAAAATTTTTTAAAATTTGCTATAGAAAACAAAAATCTGATCAAAATTCTTCTATAGAAATATAATTTGACAAATTCTATGAAAATCAAATTTGACAAAATTTTCCTATTAAAAAAAAAAAAATTTCATAAAAATTATCTATAGAAAAATAAATTTTGATAAAATTTTTTAAAGAAATAAAATTTGACAAATATTTTACATAGAAATAAAATTTTGACAATAATTTCTATAGAAATAAAATTTTGACAAAAATTTCTATAGAAATAAAAATTCGTTAAAAAATTTTCTTACAATACTAAATTTTGATAACATAGAACTTTCTTTAGAAATAAAATTTCGGTAAAAATTCCCTTATAGACATAAAATTTCCACAAAATTTTCTATAAAATAAAATGTTTTACATAGATTTCTACAGCCAATAAAAATTGTCACAATAAAAATTTGCTATAAGAAAAAAAAAAATCTGACAAAGTTTTCTATAGATATAAAATTATAGACATAACTTTCTATAGAAATAAAATTTAAAACAAAAATGCTTTCTATCGTAATAAATTTTGACAAAATTTTCTATAAAAATAAAATTTTGACAAAATTTTCTATAGAAATAAAATTTTGATAAAATTGTCTAAAGAAATTTTGTACAAATATTCTATAAAATAAAAATGACAAAATTTCTAAAAAAAAATTTTTACAAATTTTCTATAGAAATATCAATTTGAACAAAAACTTTCTTATAGAAATAACAATTTTAACAATTTTCTATAGAAAAAAATTTTGTTAAATTTTCTACAATACTAAATTTGATAAAATTATGACAAAAATTCTTTAGTAAAATAAATTTACCAAAATTTTTCTACTAGAAATAAAAATTCTGATTAAAATTTCTATAAAATTAAAAATTGACAAAATGTTCTTATAGAAAGAAAGCTATATAATACTAATATACTACATATATATAAAAGTATATAATACATAAAGAAAGATAGTATATAATACTATATTTAACAAATTTTCAATATCAAATAAAATTGACCAAATCTAGATAAACTAAAATATTTGGTTAAAATATTTCTACAATACTAAATTTTATAAAATTTGACAAAACTTTACTATAAATCAAATTTGACAAAATTTTCTATAAAGAAATAAAGTATACTAAATTTTCTATAGAATCAAATTGTGGCAAATTTGACCTTATAGAAATAAAATTTGAACAGAAATTTTCTATGAAAAAATTCGATATAAAATAAGTTTCGTAAAAATTTTGACGTAATTTTCTACAGAAATAAAAATTTTTGCAAAATTTGCAATTGCGAAAAAAAAATATTTACAAAATTTTTTATAGATATAAAATTTTGACCAAAACTTCTATAGAAAATAATTTTGACAAAATTTCATATAGAAGATTAATTCTTGAAAAATTTTCCTATAGAAATCAATTTTGATCAAAAATGTCTATAAAAATAAATATTTACAAAATTCTATGGAATAAAAAAATTTTGATAACAATTTTCTAAAAGAAATTAAATTTTTGACAAAATACTTTTCTCATATAAATTAAAAATTTTGCAAAATTATTTCTAGAGAAAAAAAATTTTACAAATTTTCTATAGAATAAAATTTTTGAAAAAAATTTCTATAAAAAGTTAAAATTTTGTTAAAAATTTCTACAAACTAAAATTTTGGATAGAACCTTTCTTAGAAAAAATTTTGCATAAAATTTCTACAGAAATAAAATGTTGACAAATTTTTCTTTAGAAATAAAATATTTAGATATAAATCTATAGCAAATTAAATTTTAACAAATTTTCTATAGATATAAAATTTTGATAAAATTTCTATAGAAATAAAATTTTAAATTTCTATAAGGTAAAATTTTGACAAAATTTTCTATAGAAATACCATTTGACACCATTTCAAATAGATTCAAAAATTGTGACAAAATTTTCTATAGACAATAAAATTTGATAAATTTCTATATACATAAAAATACTTGAGCAAAATTTTCTTATGAAATAACAATTTCAAGCAAAATTATCTATGGAAATAAAAATCTTATAGCAAATAAAAAATCTCGTAAAGAATGTTCTATAGCGAAAAAATTGTTGACAAATCATTTCATATAGAAATAAAAATGTTGACAAAATTTTCTATAGAAATAAAATTTGACAAATTCTATAGAAATAAAATTTTAAACAAAATTTTCTATAAGTTAATAAAAAATTATACAAAATTGTCTATAGAGAATAAAATTTTATAAAATTCCCAATCAAAATCCCCAAATCAAAATACAAACCCAGCCAAATACATCACAATCGATTTATTTGCAGTTTGGCAAAGAAAGAGATATACTGGCCAAATTTGATAGGCAGTAGCCGACTATTCAAAACCCTTTTTTCGGAGTTTCAAGTGTAAGTTCACTTTGGTGAGTAATTACCCGAATTTATTCTATAATTGGTTGATAGTTTGCTGCAAAGTAGAGGATCGCTAGAGGAATCGGTAAATTCCGAACACAGCTGTACATCCAACCATCTTGCATTCTAGAAGCTTTTGCCCAAATAAATTTGACAAGCATTACTTTCCCTCCTGTTCGTTAAGCTAACACTTAGTTTAGTCAATGCCATGGCTTTAAGTGCAGATCAAAAAAAACAACAATAATCTTTTTAATAAATTTTCTATTAGACATACAATTATTGACAAAATTTCTATTATACTTAAAATATTTGACAAAAATTTCTATAGAAATCAAATTTGACAAAATTTTCTTATAGAAAATAAATTTTGATTAAAATCTTTTAAATAAATACAATTTTAGACAAATAAAAGAAATAAAACTAGAAATAAAATCGAAAAAATTTTCTATAGAAATAAAGTTATGACTACACATTATTCTTATAAAAATGGAATTTGTAGCAAAATTTTCATATAAAAAATAAAAATTTGACAAAATTTTCGATAGAAATAAAATTTTGACAAAATTTCTATAAAAAAAAGAAAAATTTAACAAATTTTCTATAGAAATCTAAATTTTGGACAACATTGCTAAAAAAATACAATTTTCTATAAAAATCAAATGTTTTGACCAAATATTTTCTATAGAAATAAAATTTTTGACAATTATTTTCTATAGAAATAAAATTTTGACAAAAATTGTCTATAGAAAAAAATTTTAACAAATATTCTATAGAAATAAAATTTTGACAAAAATTTCTATAGAAATAAAATTTTGACAAAATTTCTATAGAAATTAAATTTTAACAAATTTTCTATAGAAATAAAGTTTTGACAAAAATTTCTAGAGAAATAAAATGTTGTTAAAATTTTGGCAAAATTTTCTATAGAAATAAAATTTTGGCAAAATTTTCTATAGAAATAAAATGTTTACAAAATTTTCTATGGTAATCAAATTTTGACAAATTTTTCTATAATACTAAATTTTGATAAAATTTTCTATAGAAATAAAATTTTTACAAAATTTTCTATAGTAATAAATTTTTTTAAACAAAATTTTCCATTTTTGACAAAATTTTTTATAGAAATAAAATTTTTTACAAAATGTTCTATAAAAAAAATTAAGTGTTCTATAGAAATAAAATTTTGACAAAATTTTCTATATAAATATCTATAGAAATAAAATTTGTTGGCAATATTTTCTATAGAAATAAAATTTTGACAAAATTTTCTATAAAAAGAAAATCTTGATAAAATTTTCTATAATACTAAGTTTTGATAAAATTTTCTATAGAAATAAATAGTTGAAACATTTGTCTATAGAAATAAAATTTTGACAAAATTTTCTATAGTAATAAATATTTGAGAAAATTTTCACATTATGACAATATTTCCCATAGAAAACAAATGTTGGCAAAATTTTGATAAAATGTTCTATAGAGTTTCACAAAATTTGCAATAGAAATAAAATTTTGACAAAATTATCTATATAAATAAAATTTTCTATAGAAATAAAATTTTGATAGAATTTCTATAGAAATTAAACTTTGAAACATTTTTCTTTAAAAACTACGTTTTGAACTATTCGATTAAAATAGTCTTCAAAATGCTCATGAATCTCAAGTAAAGGGTGATTCTTTTGAGGTTAGGATTTTCATGCATAAGTATTTGACAGATCACGTGGGATTTCAGACATGGTGTCAAAGAGAAAGATGCTCAGTATGCTTTGACATTTCATCATGAATAGACTTACTAACGAGCAACGCTTGCAAATCATTGAATTTTATTACCAAAATCAGTGGCAGAAAATCCGCTTTTTTATCGACAAATTTTGTTCAGCGATGAGGCTCATTTCTGGTTGAATGGCTACGTAAATAAGCAAAATTGCCGCATTTGGAGTGAAGAGCAACCAGAAGCCGTTCAAGAACTGCCCATGCATCCCGAAAAATGCACTGTTTGGTGTGGTTTGTACGCTGGTGGAATCATTGGACCGTATTTTTTCAAAGATGCTGTTGGACGCAACGTTAGGTTAGGTTAGGTTAGGTGGCAGCCCGATGTATCAGGCTCACTTAGACTATTCAGTCCATTGTGATACCACATTGGTGAACTTCTCTCTTATCACTGAGTGCTGCCCGATTCCATGTTAAGCTCAATGACAAGGGACCTCCTTTTTATAGCCGAGTCCGAACGGCGTTCCACATTGCAGTGAAACCACTTAGAGAAGCTTTGAAACCCTCAGAAATGTCACCAGCATTACTGAGGTGGGATAATCCACCGCTGAAAAACTTTTTGGTGTTCGGTCGTAGCAGGAATCGAACCCACGACCTTGTGTATGCAAGGCGGGCATGCTAACCATTGCACCACGGTGGCCTCCGTGACGCAACGTTACGGTGAATGGCGATCGCTATCGTTCGATGCTAACAAACTTTTTGTTGCCAAAAATGGAAGAACTGAACTTGGTTGACATGTGGTTTCAACAAGATGGCGCTACATGCCACACAGCTCGCGATTCTATGCCATTTTGAGGGAAAACTTCGGAGAACAATTCATCTCAAGAAATGGACCGGTAAGTTGGCCACCAAGATCATGCGATTTGACGCCTTTAGACTATTTTGTGGGGCTACGTCAAGTCTAAAGTCTACAGAAATAAGCCAGCAACTATTCCAGCTTTGGAAGACAACATTTCCGAAGAAATTCGGCTATTCCGGCCGAAAATGCTCGAAAAAGTTGCCCAAAATTGGACTTTCCAATGGACCACCTAAGACGCAGCCGCGGTCAACATTTAAATGAAATTATCTTCAAAAAGTAAATGTCATGGACCAATCAACTTTCAAATAAAGAACCGATGAGATTTTGCAAATTTTATGCGTTTTTTTTAAAAAAATTATCAACTCTTAACAAATCACCCGTTAGTATGGAATCTGGAAATATAAACAGAAAAACACACGAATATCGCATTGTTTTTTTTTAATAAATGATGAATGTGTGTTTTTTCTCATGTGGGGACGTCGTCTATTCTTACCACATTATGGAATTTATAAATGATGCTACATACTTATATTCACAAAAATAATGGCAAAACACACACTTGACCGACAGCCCATTAGTAAAGGTCTAAAAATAGTGGGTATGATTTGAAGGAAATATTTTTTTTGAGATTTCATTGATGAGATTTTTTATATTGACCGAAATGAGATCTTTTATCTTTTTTAAATTGCCAATTTGGCATATTTTATAAAAAACTACGAATTTTATAACACATACCATGTTATGAGAACAAATAAGCAGAATCCCAAATTTTGTATTTTTTTTTTATGGAAAATTATCATTAACATAATTTTCAACAATTCAGCTACACCTAAGGAAAAATTCTTGCCTCCCGAACGAATTTTTTGTACTTTTGCTTGCGTGTGTGGTAATGTATCGAGCACAGCGTGACTCTTATGCTATGGTCACTTTGGGCAAATATTTGACAGGAATCAAAAATGAATCCGTCGTCACAGATAAACCAGAAAACATATTTAGCTCATATGGGATATATAACATCACGGTAGGGTTATTTTCCCAAAAACCGTATCCAGATATTTGGAAAATGGTTCTGGAAAAATGTTTGACACTCATTTTGGTCAAGTATTTACCTAGTGTGACCATAGCCTTTGGACTATTGCATTTGCGGAATAAAAATAATCACTCTCTTTAATTAGCTCAGAGTATAAATACACTACATATGGATTAACTTTGTCGACGAGAAGTGGAGAAACTCTCCTTTGTTATCTGTTGCATTCTCTTTTAAATTTCATCATTGTTTATCCAAACTCACCTTCTCACTCTCTCTCTCTCTTTCTCTCATATTATCTTTAATTTATCCTCTCTATTTGATTAAACGGTAAAATAGTGCTACCAGTGTCTTCGCTACTGGCGAGAGAATAGAAATCGGCCTGTGCGATTTCCCCTTGCTTGAGTCTGTACCTGGCTTCAGTGAAACACTACATATGGATTAACTTTGCCGACGAGAAAGGGAGAAACTCTCCTTTGCTATCTGTTGCATTCTCTTTTAAATTGCATCATTATTTATCCAACACTCTCCTTCTCACACTCTCTCTCTCACCTCTCTCATATTGTCTTTAATTTAAGCTCTCTATTCGATTAAACGGTAAAATAGTGCTTCCAATGTCTTCGTTACTGGGGAGAGAATAGAGATCGGCCTGCGCGATTTCCCCTTGCTGAAGTGTTTGCCTGGCTTCAGTGAAACAATAGGTGATTCCAAAGTCAAATTGATGTGATTTGGAATCCCTTTTATATGTGCCATGTTACTCGTATTGAACGCATTCAGAAGAGGTTTATTAAATTTGCCCTGAGTTCAATATCTTTCACAGATCCTGAACCGTCATATTCGGACCGATGTCGACTTATCGGTATGAAGACACTAGAAAATAGAAGATTATTTTTATCTCAGATTTTTCTGTACAAGATAGTTAATGGTATCATAGATGCTCCAGATTTGCTTGAATTAATACAATTTAATATTCCCTGTCATAATTTGCGTCGTCAAAACCTACTCTTCATTCCAATTCATCGTAGCAACTATTCATATAATGAACCAATTGTGCGTGCTTTAAAGGAATTTAATCGGATCTCAAATTTTAGGTTGGATTTTTCTTCTACATTATTTGATTTTTGTAAATCATTAGATATTATATATTTTTAGTAATAAGCTTAGTCTGTAAGGATTGTAATGCAAATCCAAAGACTGAAATAAATAAATAAAAGAATCTTGCCAGGTATACAACTCAAGGTATTCCTAGATAATTCTACATTAGCATTGGTATTCGCTTGGGGCGCACAGATGTAACCTCGGATGAGGTAAATTGTAGTGGTCTCCAAAACAATGAAATTAAAAAAATCCTAAACATTTTACCCTTTTCTCCTCTGTTATCTATCGCCTTCATGCCACTGTTTCGTTTTGGATAATTGCTGCTGTGGGAATAAAACAATAGGTTCGTACATTTTGTTCATTATACCGCAAAACACATGGAATATTTAAGTTAATTTATTAGTTTTTATTAAAGTGAATACAAAACGCATAACATTCAAATGTAAGCCACAGGGAAACAACACTATGTCCATTTATTCACGCACTTCTCATGTACTCCCGCAATGGAGACAAAAAAAAAAACAGGGACAAGAGGACAATCTGTAGAAATGCTGTAGCTCCCTGGTGACCAATGGAAATTTAGGTTAAATTTCGCACAAAAACAAAAACACCATAGTCAATGTGGCAAGAGTGATTACAAAGGCTACCCCTCTGTAGCAGCGAATAGATTTTCGGGGTCTGGTGAGGAGATTGTGCAAATTTTTGCAGATGCAATCTGTAATTATGGCTAGGCAAGTTCATACAAGCAGATTATTGTAATAGATACACGTAGGTCATCATTTGGTGTTTTTCGATGGCGGAGGGGTGCGGTTCCATTATATATGTAACACAGCATTGTAGACCACATTGTTGGCGAGGCTAGGTTGTAAATGTGGAAATGTGCAAAAGTTGCTGGTATTCATGCTGGTGTACTCTACTGTGAATTGCAAATGTGGCCATGATTGCGGTGGTATATTTCCTTGCATTTCTTCCCCGTTGGCATTACCTCTCCGCGCTTGGGGCCTTATGCAATTCAAATGGCATTAGTTCAATATTAGACGGACTTATTAACCGCTAAACAACATGTGCCACTTGCAGCGTATTTTGTGGTTTCGATAATGATATGTTTTTCACAAACTCAATTACCTTTAAATGCTTTTGCAACAAAATAATAATCATAATAATCGGCTAAAGCCTATGGGCTCTTCTCATTCTCTTACACCATAGTACTCATATAGACACATGCATGGTGAATATATGTTAGCCC
>PGFW01050876.1:10772-27248 GCA_003123925.1 Haematobia irritans | reverse complement strand
AATATACGAATTAACTAAACAAGCTGAATAGATTTTGGCTTCAGTTAATGAAGCCACACTCAAGAAAATCAGCTTTGATTTTGGCAACTCTTTCTTTTGCCAGTTAAATATTTTGAGAAACATTTTCTATAGAAATAACATATTGAAACAAATTCTTCTATAGAAATAAAATTTTGACCAACTTTTGTATAGAAATAAATTCTAGATAAATAAATTTTTGAAAAATTTCTACAGAAATAAAATTTGAACCAAAATTTCAATAAGAAATAAAAATTTGAGAAATTCTATAGAAATAAAATTTGAGAGACAAATTTACGCTAGAAAGAAAATTTTAGAAAATTTCCTAAAGAAAATAAAACTTTTGACAAAATTCCTATAGCGATAGGAAAATTTGACAAAATTTCTCTAGAAATAGAAATTTGACAAAATTTTCTATAGAAAAAAAAATTACAAATTTTCTAGTAGAAATACATTCTGAAAAATTTTCTATAGGAATACAAATTAGGGGACACAAATTTTTTTATTAGAAATAAAATTTTGACAAAATTTTCTATAGAAATAAAATTTTGACAAAATTTCCTCTAGAAATATAATTTTGACAATAATTTCCATAGAAAAAAAACCTGTGACAAAATTTTCTATAGAAATAAAATTTTGACAAATTTTCTATTGAAAGATAAAATTTTTACAAAATTTTCTATAGAAATAAGAATTTGACAAAACTTTCTATTTAGAACATAAAATTTGACAAAAATTTCTATGGAAAAACAACAATTTTTAAAAATTTGTTTCGAAACAAATAAAAGGTTTGACAAAAATTTTCTATTAGAAATAAAATTTTTGACAAAACGTTTTCTATAGCAAATAAAGTTTTACAACATTTTTATAGAAGCCTAAATGTTAGCCAAATTTTCTATAAGAAATAAAATTTGAAATATTTTCTATAGAAATAAAATTTGGACAAAATTTTATATAAAAAAATTTTCTATGAGCAAATAAAAATATTTTACAACATTTTATTATAGAAATAAAAGTGTTGGCAAAATTTTCGTATAGAAAATAAAATTTTTACAAAATTTTATATAAAAAAACGTTAGACAAAATTATCTAATCCGAAAATAAATTAGACAAAAAAAATTTTTTCCTATAGAAATAAATTCTGAGAAAGTTTTCCTATAAAAATAAAATTTTGAAAATATTTCTATAGAATTAAAATTTTGACAAAAATTTCTATAGAAATAAAATTTGAGAAAATTACATAGAGCAAATAAAATTTTGCGACAAAGATTTTTATAAGAATATAAAATTTTGACAATATTTCTATAGAAGTATAAAATTGTAACAAAATTTTCTATAGAAATAAAATTTGGACCAAAAATTTTATATAAAAATAAAAGTTTGACAAAATTTCTATAGAAAAAAATTTTGACAAAATTTCATAGAAATAAAATTTCTGACAATATTTCTATAGAAATAAAATCTGACAAAACTTTCTATAGAAAGAAAATTTGATCTAAACATTTTCTACTAGACAATAAATTTTGACAAAATTTTCTATAGAAATAAAATTTTGGGAAAATTTTCTATTAGAAATAAAAATATTATACCAACATTTTTATAGAAAGAAAATTTCGGGCCCTATAGAAATAAAATTTTGATGAAAATTTACTAGGAGAAATAAATTTGGACAAAAATTTTCTATTAGGAAATAAAATTTTGACAATATTTTCTATAGAAGTAAAATTTGTACAAATTCTATAGAAATAAAATTGCGACAAAATTTTATATAAAAAATAAAAGTTATGGACCAAAAATTTCTTATAGAAATAAAATTTTGACAACAATTTTCTATAGAAATAAAAATTTTGACAATTATTTTTCTATTAGAAATAAAAATTCGAACAAAAACTTTCTATAGAAAAGAAAATTTGACAAAATCTTCCTATTATAAAATAAAATTTTGACAAAATTTTCTATAGAAATAACAAATTTTGACAAAATTTTTCTATAGAAATAAAATTTTGACAATATTTTCCATAAAAACAAAAAGTTTTATCAATATTTTCTTATAAAATAAAACTTTTGGACAAAAAAATTATTCTATAGAATAAAATGGTTGACAAATTTCTATAGAAATAAAATTTTGATAAAAATTTTCTATAGAAATAAAAAATATTGACAAAATTTCTATTAAAAATAAAATCTTTGACCCAGAATTTCCTATAGAAATAAAATTCGTATCTATAGAAAATAACAATTTTACAATTTTTATAGAAATAAGAATTTGGGAAAAAATTTTTCCCTGTAGAAATAAAATTTTTGACAATTATTTTCATAAGCACAAAAATTTTGACAAAATTTCTATAGAAATAACATTATTTTATATAGACATTAAAAATGTTGTTTACATTCATTCACCCAAATATTTCCAGTTGAAGAAATGTGAAAGGGTTATCTTCCAGCATTGAGTGACCCATACACAAAATTAAACAATATCTCCACTCCCTAGCGGTCCTGGCCCAACACATCAAATTGTTATATTTTGGTGTAGTCACGCTAGAGGTGTGCACCGTGAGTAATATTTTACTCACGCTCACGCCACACTCACACGGAGAAATTCGTTTATATCCCAAATACTTTCCAGTTGAAAGGTTGAAGGGTTTCTCTCACACACTGAAAAAAATATTGTCGTGAGTCAAATGATTCCATCGTCTTTAAAATACGAATGCAAAATTTGCTAGTCATAGAAGACGCAATTTGTCTAGGTATAAAGTTTTTTTCCTTGACCAAGCGTCGATAAACTGTTTGCAATGAAGTCGTATTTCCTATATAATTAAGGATTTCATTTTAAAAATCAGACTATCATAACACGAAAAAAAATGTTGTGCTAAAGTCAACTTAACTTGTAATAATTAGAAAAAATCTTTAAATTTAATGAAAATTGTCTTTAAATGTTGTCTTTTTGCATCTTGACTTACAAGCAAAAAATCTTCAAATATAGGACATGTTTTTCAATACTCTTATTTTAAAGACCGTTTTTTACTTAAAACACATCATAATTTCTACTAGAAGTCCGAGTCTTAATTGAAAAATAAAGTCGTCGTTAACTGTTTTAAAGGACTTTTGATAACAAATAAGAAAAAAAGCTGACAAAAAGCGAAAATTAAAATGTGCTTCCTAGAAGCAAATACACAAAACCGATTTTAAAAGAGAATTGTGTTCTTAAAAGTATCTCTTACTTGTTATTCTTCCGCTTCTTGGCTGCGGAATCAAGTACCAAATTTTTAAAAGTAAAAGACAAAATCTTTCGAACTTAGATGTTTTTTTTCAGTGTAACGAGCCACATACATTAAATTAACTCGACTCCCCGAAGCAACATGCGAATACAGAATTTGTTATTTCTATATAAGAATCTCGCATTATTTCCATTCCACACCTGAATTGAATTTATTAAAGAGCGTTTTTTTTCTAAAAAATGCAGAATGATAAAACCTGTAATCCCAAAAAAAAAAATATGTGCCCAATAATTTTTTCGTCGATTTTTTTAACTCTTTTTTATATGTGACATTGACACAATTTCAATGAACTAGGATGTTTCAGAGAGCCCAAAACATTTTTGGCAAACTAGTGTAATTAGCAACACTAAAACATCTGTCATCTGTTGTCGATACAGAGTGGAGAAGACCTAAAGTACATACACAGATCCGGTAAAGGAAATAAGCATGTTGTCAATGGCCCATAAAAAAAAAAACTGAATTGCCAGACCAAGAGCATCCAGAGGACATATATATTGACGCCATTCGACTGTGAATATTCTTCCAGTGAATCTCTTCTGATTATGTTCCCTTATAACAGACAGTCAGAGCAGCATTTTGTAGTCGAACCAAAAAACCATTTCCATTTTGTTGACTTTACTTTAGCAGGAAAGGAAAAGAGCAGTGTCATTAATACAAAAGGTAACATTCAGTTATAATGATTGCCCTCTTTTTAGTTTCGTTTGGGGGGGGGGGAAAACGTCCATGGCTTTGTTTATTTATTTTAATAATTGTTGCTTGTTTTTTTTTTTGTTATTTTCTTGAAGCAACATTTCTGATGTTGCTTTTTTTTTTTCGTTCTTTTTGTTTATATCACAAGCTGCTATTACTTCAAATTATCTAAAGCTTCTGCCTGTTGTCATGTGCTCTTTAACAGCAGTTTTTGTTTATCGAACCAAAAAGGACGTCAAAAAGCCAGTGGTATTGTGTATGTGTGCTTATAGTTCGTGCTTAAATCTCAGTTGGACCAAGGCAAAAAAAAACTATTTGCTACCAAAACAATCTTAGCTTGTAGAACGCCCTGTCAAGCCATCTTCATAATCTTTGGTTTTTGAGAGGATATTCTTCTCTATTACGCTTTCTTGCTTTTGTTATTAAATAAAAAATAAAACATTTTATCTTTTACTTGATTTTTAATTTTTATTGGTATTTTATTGCCCACGAAACTTATCGGTATATTTATATATAATTTTATAAAATATGTAATTTGTAAAAACCGTAAAAAATGGAGACATTTTGCAACTATATATTCAAATTATAAATTCATTAAAGATCTCTTCTACAATAATAACAGCCTAGTAATATCAGACTCACTTCAGTAATTTGTTCCTTATACTTACAAATTAATTAAAATATTAATTTATTAAGGAGCTGATATTTAATAAATATAAGCATATTCAAATAAAATTAAAAACAAAATAATGGCTAGACTTATAATTAATATATTTTCGTGAATATTTAAATATTATGCAAAATTACATTTTTTTTTGACAAAATTTCTCTAAGAAATAAATTTGAACAAAATTTCTATAGAAATTAACAATTTTAACAATAATTTTATAGAAATTAAAAAATTATGACAACATATTTACTAAGAAATAAATGACCAAAATTTTCTATAGAAATAAGAAATATTGACAAAAAATGTCCTATAGAAATAAAAATTTGACAAGATATTTTCTATCAGAAATAAATATTACTAAATTTTATAGACATAACATTTATCTTTGATATAGACAAAAAATTTCTACAAACTTTTCTATAGAAATTAAATTCAAATCTATTAGCATACATAAATTTCTATAGAATAAATATTTACAACATTTTTCAATAGAAATAAAATTCGTGACCAAAATTTCTATAAAAATAATATATTTACAACAAAATTTTCTATCGAAATAAATTTTGACAAAATTTTTATAGAAATAAAATTTGACAACATTATCGTATAGGAAATTAAATTATAGATCAAATTATCACTATAAGCAAATAAATTTGACAAAATTTTTATAAATATGCAAAAATTTTTTAGAAATAATTTTCAAATTTTCTAAGAAATAGAATTTGACAAATTTAGCTAATCATCAAATTGAAAGATCCAAAAATTAAAATATTGATCACAATATTTCTATAGAATATAAAATTTGACAAAATTTCCTATTAGAAATAAAAATTTTGACAAAAATTTTCTATTAGACTAAAATTTTTGACAATTTCTATATGCAAATAAAAATTTTGACCAAAATTTTCTATGGAAAAAAATTTGACAAAAATTTATGGATAACTAAAACTTTCTATAAGAAATAAAATTTCGCAAATTTTTCTATTGAAATAATAACCTTTTGGACAACATTTCTCTATAGAAATAAAATTTGACAAAATTCTTTCTATAAAATAAAATTTTGACAAAATTTCTATAACGATAAAATGCAAAATTTTCTTAGACATAATATTGAAAATTTCTCTATAGAAGATAAAATTTTATCAACATTTTCATTAATAGAATAAAATTTTGACAAAAATTCCTTATAGAAAATAAAATTGACAACATTTTTCTAAGAAATTAAAATTTGACAAAATGTTTCTATAACGAATAAAATTTGACAAAATTTCTATAGAAATAACAAATTTTGATCACAATTTCAGCTTATCTAGAAATAGACAATTTTGACAAATTTCCTATAAGATAATAAAAGCTTTGACAAAATTTTTCCTATTCAAAATAAAATTTTGACAAATTTTCTAAAAGAAATAAAATTTATCACAATTTTGTATAGACAACTAAGATCTTTTGATAAAATTTTCTATAAGAAATAAAATTATGCTACAAAATATCTTTCTAAAAATAAAATTATGACAAAATTATTCGTATTAGAAATAAAATTTTGACAAAATTTTCCATAGAAATAAAATTTTTGAACAAATTGCCTATAGTCTATGGAAACTAATTTGACAAAATCTTTTTGATACATAAAATCTCATACAATAAATAACAAAAACGATTTTCATATTGAAATAATTTGACAAAATTTCTATAGAAATAAAATTTAGCAAAATAATAATTAACATGATAGTTTTTGAATAAAATTTTTTCCAAATTTTTGGTAGATATTTTGGCCTCGATTGACAACCGTGATAACGACCCATTGCTCAAATCTTTATACCCTGCCCCACACTAGTGGAACAGGTTAGTACAGTGCGTAAGCTCTGTTTAACGAATATCCCATTTAGCGAAAATCCAATTTAACGAACGTCCAAATTCTTAACATTGAGTGTTCTAAATAACGAACAGTTGAACAAAATTTACGTTCGATTTAACGAACAGGCTTCTAATCTTAAGTAAATACACAACAACAAAACAGCAATATTTGACGATTGCGAGAATGTCCACAAAATACGGCATTCCCAAGATATTAAAATCCATTAAAATGTTCGTAAACACATATTCAATGGCCGGGTAACTAGGTAAAGTTAGGTTATATAGAGTGGTAGCTTCGCTACGGAAAATGATCTAAAAACACCAGAACCGGTACAGTACTAACTCCCTGGTATGAATAGACAAGTCCAGTCTGGCCGAAACGTTTATGGAAGGACTGTCAACTTCAACATGTTTGTTCATTGACGGGGATAAATTTACACTGCAGGCCACGGCTTGAACTCATTCCAAACTACATGACCTGGGAGAACTTAGTAGGACTAGACAGGTCCTCATGAACCAGTCTGAGACAAACCCTTAGGTACCGATATTATTTTCATCATCCAAATTGCACCAGAAAGAAAAACTTTTGGACTATGTTGGCCCATAGGTAAATGTTTAGATCAAAAAAAAAAAAAATAAATAAATAAAGAGAGTATAGCGAAATCATATTAGAATTATCATGAAAATTTAAAAACTGCTACTAGTCCTGTGCATAGCGTCAGTTCAGTGGCAATATTTCGTAGGACAGGTGGTGAATTTTTCTCTCTTAAATAATGAGTGCTACCCGATTTCTATATTTATCTCAATAACAAGGAACCCCCGTCTTATACTGAAGAGAGAAAACCTATGAAATACACAGGAATGTTCAACATCATTAGTAAGAGGGATAAAACTACCGCATGAAAAACTTTTTTGGGTCGGTCGAAAGAGCAAGTAAGCGTTGAGAGTTACAACTATGCCGACAGAAGCAGCCAGATATAAATGCATGAATGCTAGGAATTATTTTTAGGAAAGAAGTAGTATACTATGCACTACTGCCGGCTCTTAAACCGGAACTGGAAACATAAGCAATTCGTCTAAGAAGTTAGACACAACAATGAGAATACAACAAATAAGACAGCGAAAATCTTGATCCTCTTTCAATCTAACACTAACCTAGATATATCAAGTTCATCAGTTTAAGATTATAAATGCTTAATATTTCTTGATTATGAATTTTTTATCTCATCTTAGCTAAAAAGTACGAGGGCGGGGGTTTTTATTAGAAAAGTTAACATTTAAATAACCCGTTCGATTTAACGAATTTTTCTAATAATCGAAGGCTGACAAATATATCGTTCGTTAAAGCCGAGCTCGCACTGTACTAAGTTACTGCATATGTTTGTAACACCCAGAAGGAGACGAGATAGACACATGCGCTGTCTTTGGCAATAAATGCTCAGGTGGGTCCCTGAGTCATGATAACCATGGCCGTCTGTCCGTCCGTCCGTCCGTCATTCCGTCCAGCGTCTGTCTTGAACACATTTTTGTGATCAAAGTCTAGGCCGCAATTAAGTCCTATTCGCCTTCAAATCTTGGGCACATGTTCTAATTTGGTCACAATAGAACCCGTATTGATTTTGGAAAGAAACAATCGGTTAAGATTTAGATATAGCTCCCATATATACCTTTCGCCCGATACTTGCACTAATATGGGACCAGCAGCCAGAGTTTATTACCATTTGCTTGAAATTTGTACAAACATCAACACTTAGTCGTATAGTCAAGTAAGGCAAATTTGATTGATATGCTTTCGCCCGATATATGGCTTAGATGCCCCAGAAAAGCCAGATTTTTTTGGACCGAATTTTGTTGAAATTTGCACTAGGAGTACAATTAGTAGGTTATAGTTCAAGTGTGCAAAAAATTGATTGAAATCGCGTTCAGATTTAAGATATAGCTCCCCATATATTATCTTTCGCCCGATTATGGACTAATATGGTCTAAAAGCCAGAGTTTGCCCAATTTGGGTCGAAATTTTGCACAGGGCATAGAATTAGCATTGTGTAGCTATGCGTGCCCAAATTTGCTTGAAATCGATCAGTTTTAGATAGTAGACTCTCATATAATATTCTTTCGCTGATGATGCCAACTTATATGGAACCCAGATAGACAGAGTTTTATCCCAATTAGCTTGAAAATTTTGCAACAAGGAGTACAATTGAGCGTAATATATCATGCGTGCCAACATTTTGATTGAAATTCGGTTCAAATTATAATAGCTCCCATATAATATATTTTCTTGATTTCGACAAAATGCGTTAATAAAATACAACGGTTCTTCCTTGTAAAATCGGCACTGCTTTAACGAAAGTTTTGTAAAAATGACTCAACAATTTTCCTAAACTTCTAATATCTATATATCGAGCGATAAATCATAAAAATAAACTTTTGCGAAGTTTCCTTAAAATTGCTCAATTTAAAATGTTTCCAATATTTTTTTACTAAAATTGTGTTCCACCCTAGTGCATTAGCCAACTTAAATTTTGGAGTCTATAGATTTTGTAAAATCTTATCAAATTCTGTCCAAATCGAGTGATTATTTAAATGTATGTATTCGGACAAACCTTATATATAGCATCCAACACATTTGACGGATTGTGATTATCGCGTATGCGAAAATGTGGTGCAGGATATAATATAGTTCGGCCCCAGCCCGACTTTAGACTTTCTTTACTTGTTTTCTATAAAATTTATTATTATATAAAGTTTCGGTCACAAAAAAACAATAATTGAGCTAACGGTATCGATATGACTGATTGCTAAAATAGGCAAATAAAAGTCGCTAAATCGACATTTAACTTTTTTAATCTTAATTTAATCGGCTTAAAAAACGGGTTTCGATTTTTTTAATACCTATAGCACGGAATCGACTACTAATCGAGTTTTCATAGGACCCAAATAGAGTAATCCAACCTTAACAAAAAAACCGAAAAGGAAATTTGAGTTGACAGGAATGTTTATAACTTCTTATTCCATCCTATCCTTCTTCAAAACCCCTTCGTGTCTCTAACGAATTACCCAGTCCCTATTTCCCAACTAGTCCGGGACTCTATACCTCAACTCTCCTCACCGATATGACTATACAAACAGTGATCAAAGAATAGTGGTCCAAAAATCTCAATCATTCCCTCGAAACACCCCTAAGTGCATTATCCTTTTGCTACTCCTAATCGGACATAATTCATACTCTGCCCTTTCAATTTTACGCGCCTGCATTAATTCCACGACCCTACTGACTCCTTCTTGAGCAGCTTCTCAATTTTTTTTTTCTTACCTGGAAACCCCACAGTATTCGTCGCCTTTCCGACGTATGCCGGGTCTATATTGCCTTTATGTATTTCCTGCTTCCGCATGCCTCTATGGCTTGCTTTCTCAAAGTTCAATTCACTATATGTCCCACCTCATACTCTCCAAATTCACTGAAGGCTATGTCTCTAAAATCTGCCAAATGTCTAAATTTAAAAAAAAAGTGAGAGTTCTTTAACAATCCGAAATTCCGTAATGATTATTCGAAGTCGTCGTTTTGATTTTTACCAAGTTTTGCTTCAAAATTTTAAAAAGTGGACGCTTTTGAATTTTCGAGTTTTTGCCAAAGTCTATTTTCTGATTTGATTGATTAATTCAAAAAAAAGTCAGTCGCTTAAAAAAATAATTTTAAATCTCGAGTATTGGGAAAAGTCGATTTTCTGTTTCTAATGTGGAATCCAAGAACTTCATGTTGCAGATGTCAAAATCCTGCCTGGAATCTTAAAGCTTCTCTTTTTGTATACAAGCTGAACAGATCATGTCTAATTTTCGCCTACATACAATAAAAAAATTGCCATAAATTCCTTTAAAATGTATGAAAATTTAATTTCTTCTACGTAGATGGCCACTGGTCCACTTTTTTTTTATTTATTGTTGCTTCTTTCACTTTCCATTCCATTGTTGACCACAGTCAGTTACTCTTCTCTAACAGTGAGTGATCCGATCTCTACGCTTTAACTCAATGACAAGATACCTCCTTTTAAAGTCGAGTCCGAACGCGTTCACACTAAGTTCAACTACTAAGAGAATCTTTGAAAGCGGATAGAACTCATTCCCTTGAAAAGCTTTTGGATGTGGTACGAGGCTGGGGACTGAAGCCACAAGATTTTTGTATATACAAGGCGGCTAACTATTCAGCCACGGTGAAGTTATTTTCTTCTTCAGAAATTATTGTGACATTTCCCCATTCATCAAAAATCTATTATAGACGAGTCCGAACGATTGGCATAAGCCATCGTGCTAAATATTTTTTTTGAAATTTTGAAATTGTCATAACAAAATTCGATAATAACATGCTTTTTAAAATTTCAGATTCCCCATGTGTATTCAATTTGAAAATACCGAATAGTCTTCTCCCGCCCTACTCTAATTATACTGTCTGGCCTTTGTATTTGGCGAAAAATACAAAGGAATATGAAATACCATTTTCCGAGTTTCTTTTCGATAGTATTTGATAAGAAAATCTGTATCAAAACAACAATTAAAAAGCGGCTTTGTTGGCGATGAATGTTACAGGAAGAAATTGAAATTAAAATATGGCAAAGGGAATATGTAAGGATATTCTCAACTCTCCATATTCTGGGTTCGTTGTAAAATTTTCGACAATCGGAAAAAGATGGACAAATTTAGTTAACATGCGCGTGACATTCTGATCTAATGCAAATAGACCGCCACAATAACAACCACAATATTGTTGGGAGCTATTGGCATATTTGCCGTAAAAAGGTATTTGATAAAAAAGATTGAAAAAATCCTTCACTTACCACATAATTTGGTTTAAATTCACAAAAAAAACTGCTAATCACCAAACCGATTGTAATCCTTTTTTTTTTTTTTGCTTTGCCAATTCTAGTTTTGCCAAGAACGAACCGCCGGCCTTAACTCGATGGAGAGAATTCTTATTCTCACTGCCTAACCAAACTTATCACACTCTCTGTTCGACTATTCTATCCACTCACTCACGGATTTTGTACCAAAATACACGGACGAAGTCAATCTCGGCTCCCTGTTTTTTTAACTTGATTAAAATTTTCTCCGAATATTGGATTTAGGAAAATGCCCATAAATTTATATGTTTGCCTATATTTTTATTCAGAGACGGGAATTAAATAATTAAATTGTTTGATATCACACCAAACGAATAAACGAGTAGCCTTTGCCTTTTTCCAAGAGAGAGAGGCGTCTCGTGGCGAGTTCTCTGCTTTGTGGATGTTTATCAGTTAGTGTTTTACACAAAGTAGTACACACACAGCTTCTCACTCAGAAACAATACTACATCATTGTGTGCTAAAAGCATGCACTATTCGCTTCTCTTACATGCTGGCCGCGTAGAAGTGGCTGCGCCTGCCTGCGTTTTTGAGAAAACAAACAACTACTTACGTAATACCCAAAAAAAAAAAAAAACAAAACAAACGAGCAACAACAAACAAACTTTATTCGAAGAAATTCACTCCAATTACTTGGGGCACTCTCACACTTCCACAAAATTGTGTTGGTTAATATTAGCAATGTTTATCGCAAGTGTTTGTTGTTTTGTTTTATTTCTTCTAAAAGAAAACGCTATCTTTGCCTTCGCAGCAGCAGTAGGGCTGGCGACTATGAATAAACTTCACACAACCGATAAAAGGCCGACCACACACACAAACTCTCAATAGAACTTTGCTGGTCGTTTGAGTTATATAGAAACATCCTTCTAAATGCGTTCCTCTTCTTGGAAATTTCTATTACCAACTCCAAAAGGGTTTATTTTTGTTAACTTTACTTTATGAAAGTATGTAAAAGCAATGAAGAGCTAATTAATTGATACTAATCATTCCGGATTTATTCATACAACTATCTTCGAGCCACTGCCCGACTTTTTATTTTCTGGCTGGATAAAGTTAATAGGTCGATAAACTTTTCATCTACAACTATATATCGTTGGTAGACGCGAACATGTCAATGAGCGATAATAATGCATTCAAATAAAACTTTAATTCACAAATACACAAGCAAAGGAAACAAAGAGTATATATTTAATTAACTTCTTATTTTCATTTTTTTTTTTTTTGTTTTTAAATAATTATCTTTATCTAATTGGAAGTTTTTGTTTTGACGGCTTGCCTGCAAGTTCAAAATGAGGAAATGACACATGAATAAGGAGAGAGCAAATGAAGAGTCTCTCCCGAAAGAGCACGAAAAAAGCTAAAACACAATGCGAATTGGAGTGAACACAGCCAGACGTTCGAAAAATTAGATTAAGTATAATTTAATAGAAATCCAAGTGCAGTCCTATGAGCACTCCTCAGATCAATTAAGAAAATGACAAGTTCTTCAATAAAATAAAAATAATGGTCACCACTCATAGAATTAACACTGATAATTAAAATTTAACAAGAAAATTATATGTTTATTCAATTCCATTTAATATTTATTTTTTGTTTTTATTGTTTATAGCAATAAATAATTTAATCACCCACTCTATTTCATTGAAATCATGTCCTGGAATATATTTAGAAAATCTTCTTGCACTAGTATCTTTTGATTGCAATCTGATATCAAACGACTATTAAAATGACAAAATTCCATCCGCCCTTTTTTTATGAATTATTTATTTTTTGAGTTGCACATTATATTTATTAAATAATTCTATATTTACATTTTTCTTTCCGACTCAAGCAAATACCAACCGCCCACAAAACTGCTACAAACTTCTATTTCTGAGCTCTCGCAATTTCGCTCTTCAAGTAGGTTGTGAAAGTAACGAGTATTTTACAAGTACTCCTTTACGACTAATTTTGAGTACTCATCACCATTAAGATGATACTACAATATCTTCAATACAATCTCAATAAACACAAACGTTTGAAAAAAATACTAAAATTCAACTATGTTTCGAAACAACCTTAGTGGAATGTTCAATGTGAGAAATTGTTTTGAGGAAAATGTTTATTTTCTTGAGAATAGTTTCTCAATGTAATCCTCAATTTAAATTCATCGCCACTCAACAAATTGATCAAAACATTTTCAACTTGTGCAGACGAAACTAAATCATTAACCGCGTATTTGCACAATATTTGTCAAAACAACTTAAAATTATCGAAACTTGAAAGCAAGTACCAATATTTCTAGGTTTATATATTTTATTCATTTTTGACATAAAAATGTAATAATAACATTAAAAAAAGGCTAAAAGAAAACAGAATACTCGTTTAAGCCTAGCTACTACATAAGATCACATTTTCGCCACGAAAAAACTTTATTATTCCATACAAAAAAAACGATGTTCCCGGAATAATATGCGAAATCTTTGTTTTGAACATTTTCAACACAATTTATACAAACCCTGGATTTTTTCGCCAAACCGAAAAATAGGCAGGCATATTATTTTCGCATAAATAAGTTACTTCCCCTGGCTTGAGACGCCTATTTACGAAATGAATCCTTTCCTCTTAACTGTTTGGAAGAAGAAAATAATTATTAAAAATTACACAAAATGTCTTTCTATTGAATTTTTTTATTAAAGTAACGAGTACTCATTCAAAAATATAGAGTAGTTAACGAGTAGTCAAAAGTAATCAGAAATTCCAACACTACTCTCAAGACAATTAGCAGATATCCGAGTCGAATTAATTGGCCTGCGTCATGTATTTATTCAACGACGCTGGGATAATGCATGACATGACAAAAAGTATAAAACGTTAGAGCTAATTCACAGTTCTGTTGTTGTTTGCACTAGGTAGATGGCGCTTTTCTTCTGTATGCCACAAGGAAACAACATGACCAGGAAATAGTATAGACGTCTTTTGACAAATTCACAATGATTTTGCTTTATTTGCCAGCATAGACCAAGGAAAAGTATAAAGACATCGTTTGATAATTCACAATCTTTTGTTATTTGCTGTGCGCAGTCATCGCCACTCAATTTCGCAGTCAATTGCGCAGTCAAGAAAGTGACCAATTTCTTTTGGAAAACAAGAATTATCGTACAAAGCCAGCGCAATTTGCATTACAAAAAAGATTTGTGAATGGACAAATTTTATAAGCTTTTACAATATTTTGTGTTTCATCAAGAGAACAAAGGAAAGAAAACAAAAATAAAGCCAAATTAAAAAATCACTCAATTGCAGACGAAAAAGAGCCCTCTACGGTGCTGCAGACAAACTACAGCTCTGTGAATTGCATTGAGATTCTTAATATTTAATTGTTCTATGGTTCAGCAGTCAAGTTCTCAATTCTTTGAAAAACGGGAATTTCCGTACAAATCAATCAATTCCAGTTAAGAAATAAAGTGTGCGATTTACAGAATCTGTCTAGCTTTTACAATTTTGGTAGTTTCACAAAAGCACCAAAGGAAAGGAAACACGAACTACATAGAATATTCAAAATACACTCATTTGCAGACACAAAAGTGCCATCTACGTGTGCAGGACAAACCAAAGCTCTGTGAATTGGCATAATAGACTATACATTTTCTTGGTCTAATGAACAACACTTGAGAAATCGGCCCTGAAGTATTTATAAATACTATACCTCTAATAATTTAAAAATCTGAATTGTTTTTTCTTTTAATAATAAATATAAATAACATTTATTTGCAATATTCTTCTTCGGCTCATGTACTCAAATCGAGTCGATTTATGTTTCGCAAAGTTAATTATTTTAGGTTTATTATTTTATTAATACTAATGACTATAAAATTCCTGCGACAACAGACTAAATTTAACTGATATACATTAGGCAATAAAGCATCATTTGAAAATATTTTTGAAAAAATAATCTCTACACAAATTGAACACAAATAAAATATATACTGAAAATAATCAGCCAATTAAGCTTTGTTTGTTTTTTCTTGAAAAGTAATGGAGGAGTGTGACATGTTTTTTTTGTTTGCACAATCAATACAATTTTTTGTTGCATTTGAAATACAAACATTATCAAAGCTACTTTTTCTGGATTTTCTCAACATGCAAGTTTATACCAAATTAAGGCGGAGTATTATAAATTCCTTATTACTTAATATACAAATGATCTAATATGATTTGCAGTGATTAGCTGTGAGTGCTAGTCTAGGGCTTAAACACGCATTTTTTTCTTTCATCTCAATATATCTTGGGCTTAGAAAATATCCTCTCTGGTGATAATGATTGCAACCAAAGTTTTAAATTAGATCGGGTAATTCGGTGCAATAGCATATGTATTTCATGCCAAATTTTACGCGATCCATCAAGTAACGATGGAATTCAGATGGGACCCATGATTTTACCTCTGGTCTCCAAGGCAACTACGATATTAAGTTATAGCCACTGAATAGTACGTACATTATCATCTTCCGATTGTCATATATCATAATCGTTTGGCGGAATTGCCACTAATTGTTGATTTCGATTCAACAAACGCAAAAAGAATGTCGTGTACATGGGTTCGGGCAATGGTGTGAATCGAAACCAAGGTAAATTTTTGAAGGAGAAAAATACAAAAGAGCGAAAATAAAATTAAAATTCCCAAAAACTTTCCACAAATATTAGTCCTCAACTTACCCTAGCAAATGGATGCATTCTTATCTCATCTTTTATATTCGTAAATGGCGCCTCCAAAATAACACCTCTGGCTGCCTTATCATCCAAATGATTCAATTGCGATAACATATTTGTGGCCACCCCTGTGCCCAACGAATGACCCCATATGAATATTGGATTGCTGGTCAAGTTGTTAATGTAATTATAAACAGTCATAGCATCTCGCACCACACCCTCTTCTGTTGGTGAAATGGGATCTGAATCGCCATAGCCACGGTAATCGAACGATATCACATGATAGCCTAGATTTCTTAAAAGTTTATAGACATCCAAACGATGTCCCGATCCTCGTGACGCTGTATTGCCATGCAAGTAGAGGACAATTGTATTGCCTGGT
>PGFW01050870.1:0-10360 GCA_003123925.1 Haematobia irritans | reverse complement strand
ATTTTCAATGGCATTCCGCAAGGTAGCTGTCTAAGTCCAACCTTATTCAACGTATACACACTTGGACTCCATGGAGTTGAAGATGAAAACACGGATATATATCAATTTGCGGATGACTTTATAATCCTAAGCCACACAAAAGATTTTAATAATGCAACAAGCATATTGCAAAACATAAAACAATTAAACTTGGAATTAAACATTGGAAAAACTACTGTGATGTACGTTGCCAAAGGAGCCAGGAACATTCCGCTAATCTCCCTTGGTGGTGGACTAATAAGTCCAGTAAATTTATTCCTTGGAAGAACAATAAATAATATCATCAAAGAGCACAGTACTTGACGGCCAAAGAGTTGTTAAACTTAAAACTTCACAATGTAAAACTATATGAGCACATAACAGGCAAAATCTCAAAAAATACTAGCATGGACATGGTATACCTAAAATTCAAAAATATTCTAGACCAAACTATAGTTAACAAACACTTACCTGCCTCCTCCAAAATACAATGTTTTTCCTTTGAACAACAACACCTACAATTCTAACTGTCTTTTGGATTTGTACAGGAAATAAATGAATGAACTGAAGGGAGAAGGTTTCTGCATATGTCAACGAGAACTCAACTGGCTGTGCTGCCTGCAACATTTCTACAAATGAGAACTTTCTTTTTCAAATACAAGCTAGAAGTGTCTCTCTCACGTGCGAACTACATCCTTCGTGGACAAAGATCGATCAATGTCATTATTGAAGCGGAGATTGGTAAGGTGCCTTATTCACTGACAGTAGAATGCGTTGCACATCCTCATGAGAAAACAACACTAGAGAAGCTATATGGCTTAATAGTAATCGTAAAGTAAAGGTAAAAACAGACTCCCATATCAACAAGACTAGTAATTAATCTGGACTCCCATCATTTGTAAGATCGTAAAAATGAACTGGCGAATTACTACGCCAAACAGGAATGCGAGCAACACAAGGGTGCATATTGAATCTAAAATTCAGAATAAAAGATCCCAAGATGGCATAACAGAATTACCTTCGAAATGGAAAGAAGAATATACAATCACATCCTTCTTATAAGACATACTTTTACCATCTTTTCAATACGAAAACATCCAAGGAAATTCCCATGGTATACAAGAACTGCTTCAATTACGGCAACCCTCTGTGAACAAACATATATAGAGCTATAGTTCCAACGTCTATCTCCGATAACATAACTAACAAACAAATTTCACTTACTTAAGTTATGAAGCTGATTGACAGCAATACTTGGTAACTTGCACGTCTTTGAAATGAACACATCTTATATTTCACCTACCAAACAAATGTTGAACAAAACCAGAAAAGAAAAGATTTTCTTTAAAAAAATTTCAAACTTAACGGAAACTGCCGACTTAAGAACTTATTAAATTTTTAATTAAAACAAATAACATATGACTTCTAAAATAATGCGCAAAATGCGATAAACAGTATAGCCTGGTAGAAAAAGTTTCGCTTAATTACGACGAATTTCTCGTTTCTATTACGTAACCTTTCGTTCGTATAATTTAACGAATATTCATTCTTGTATGAATGGAAATTTTAGTGTTGATGTATCGGGGATGGTCAGGCATATAAGTTGTATGAATTGAAAATCATTCATTGTATAGAACCATTGTGAACTACACAGTTGTTCTCAATTTGTATAAATGAACGAGCGAAACGTTGTATTAAATGAAGCAACAAACGTTTATATTAATGAAAAACGATAGATGAAGACAATTAGTGGGATTTGGAGTGGTAAGTCATTGGTAGATGAATTTGTTTTCTTTTTTGTTAAAGATCTTATTCAATTTAATAATCATGATATTGTGAGCTTTACACTTAAGAAAAAAAGCCTTTTATATTCTAAGATCAAAAAACATGGAGTAATTAGTATCAAAAGCTCGTGTCGCACATATTATATCCAATTTTTTTCTGCAACCCAAAGTTAAATTAACAGTAATTGTTGATCCGCTTCTTCAGCTAATCTGAAAGTTGCACTTCCCCGTGGAACTTATACACTAAGGTGGATAATTAAGTTCGAGAGTTTTAGACCCTAACAAAGATCGAGCAATTTTTTTGTTTCCCAAAAACAGATTACTAATTCTTTAATAATACTTTTTAGGAATACAACTTTGTGAAAAACTGCTTTTGGACTATTCCCAATCAAAAAGCGTTATAATAAAAAATCAGCAACGAAATATGATATAAATTGATATGCCTTTTTTTTTTACTTGTATATTAGTATTTCAACTTTAGTGAAAAAATGGCTAAACTCGAACATTAAATACCGACACCATTAATAGATTAAAAATGTTACAACTAAAATTTCTTCGGCGAATTAAAAAAAACCAACACCAATCGATTAACGTTTCACCTCACCACATTATGTTGTGTTGTTTATTCATCACAACATGAAGGAAACTGTAAATGAGCCTTGTGCGTTTTAGCAGCGAAAAGCAACATAAAAATGTATTTTTAAATGTTTGCCATCAGACCAAGATTATTCACTGATTGAAAAACTTTTTACCTAGTTTCGTTGTTTACGAAGAACGTCAACACGGCAAATACGTTGATGCTTATTGTCATGCTTCAGATGTGTATGTACAAAATTAATGAGAACGCTAACAGAACGATATTAGAGAGAGAGTATGCGAGAGCAACGTTTTAGTAGAGAAGGAAGTAAGTGAGAAGGCAAGAAAAAATACTCAAACTCCCTTTCCGTATTAATTTAATGACGTATTTCATTAATTATGAACGAAATTAACAATTTAAAATTTTATTTTTTAAAAAAAGAATCCATCATCTTATTATCTAACGATCGAGGCTTTTCGTTTTATAAATACATTTTCAAATTAGCGCGGTTATCGGGAGTATATAAAACCTGTTTTAAGGCTAAAAGTTTCCACAAGTTTACCTTTATGATGCAAATGATTATAATAATATCATCTTGGAAAATTTTTTTATACATAATTGCTTGAAAAAATAGCAATAATAATAACCAGTGTTTCATTAATATAACGAATAAATCGCCAAACACAAATTGTGTATCTTAACGATTGGATTTCCGTTTAATTAACGATCACTTCGTTTATATATACGAATAAATCATTTTCGTAATTAATTATACGAGAAAAATAAAATCATACGAAGGTGGCTCGCGTTCGTTACAATTAGTGACGTAAACATTTTATAACAGTGTAATCTACTGGCGTATGAATACTAGGTATATCGAACCAACCCCACTAAAAACGTGGATATCTAGATTTCCGGAAAAAAATTTAAACGACTAGTGTGAGACGATAAATAAATGCGACGAAACGTAATTCGAGTTACTAACTAATATGGGTTTCTTCTGAGATCCATATCGATTCGCATTTTTGTCGAACGAGAAATGTAAATCGACTCACTTCAACACTATTTGGCAATCAAACACCTTTCGTTTTAGTGTAAAAAGGCTATAACTTAAATATTGAAATCAATTGAGATTAACGCTTTTTGGTGAGCAACAATGTGTGATAAAAAGTGTTTTATTCAATCTATTTCTCATACAAGCACAAGAAAATTTATATCATTGAAAAAATGTGAGTCGTAAGCGACAAAATTTTCTAATTGACTATAAGAACAATTTCTTTAGTACAAGATGAAATAATCGTTAATAGTACGAAAACGGTTATGACGTTGAATGTAACAGAAATTCGTTCAGGATATAATAAGATAGTTTTCATTGTACTCTAGACGAATTTGGTTTCATTGGCTACCTTTATGAAAGCATTTTCGTTAAAAAAAAAATGAAACTTTCTTACTACTCAGTGTAATAACGCCAATATATAGACCGGTCTTAAAAACAAGTTCTTAAAACGAACAAACACATTTTGGAATGAAACACTCATACCCATAAAAGGAAACCCGAAACCTAAATTATTCGCAGATTATATTAGAAAATACCAAAGTACATATCTCTCTAATGAGGGGCTAATTTTTAACGGAAAATATTGGAGGCTACACCAAAAAATGTCAAGCCAAAATGAGAAAAATCTGCAAAATAACGCGATTTTATGAAAAATAATTTTTAAAGAAAATACATGGGCTCTTTTTCAAGTAATTGAAATAATTGACAGATATGGATAAGTCAATTAGCATTTGCAAGTAACAGTAAGAACCAATCGTGAACTGAACGCAAGGAAGTTAGAGAATCCAAATCTAGACGAAAGTGAGGACTGCCGTTCGTTTCACATAATGGCTTTCGTTCGGAATATCAGAAATAGGGCCGTTTAATATCGTCGCTGTTAAATACTCGCTCCCAGTTACCTAAATAAACCAGGCTTTCTATGTGGCGAAATAATTGATTTTTTTTTCAAGCCAAGAATGAACATAGTACCGGGCTTTAAGAGATGGGAAGCATTTTCATATTTGCAAAACGAAGTATTTACAGCCATATTTCTGATATCCGAATTCTGCGTGTTTGACGTCTCGCAATACAAACGAAAATCCAGCCTGATTATTGTATTCTCTAAAGGGGTATCTAAACCGAAAATCAAACCGAGTCAACTGCGAACGCAAAGACGTAAGGTCAAGCCTCTAAAAATTGGGTTTGCTCTAACTCTCGAGTTGTTTACGCAATTTTCGTCGAACTGAAATGTCAAAAATCACTCAGCGTTGGTAAACGAGACCATTCCTCGTTTTGTGGAAAAAGGCATTCATAAATAAGGAAAAACTTAAATAATTGGATAAATTTATTAAAGGCTTTTAATGCAAATATGTGAATAAGCAGGAAGTGCATCTTATATGATCTATTCTGTGTATCTTATACACAGCGCATTAGAGACCCCGTTAAGAGAACAGTCTAACAGAAAAACAGCATTAGCATTCGAATGAAACACTCATTAAAAGATAAGCTGTATCTGTAATTGAATGCAGAAATACTTATATACAAAATCATATATCTCTACGCGGGTAATTTGTCTAAAAAAGACATTATTGAGCTAAACCAAATATCAGATGGGGGAAAAGTTATGCCCAATCAACGGCGATGCCAAGATTGTGATTTTAACTGGCAAATAATTTTTAAAATGTATGGGCCTTTATTCAGGAAATTGAAACAATTTAGATCTGATATAACTAAGGCATTTGAACAGTAACGTAAGCCTTGCGAAGAAGTAAAGGAAGTTAGGGAAAAGCCAAATCTAAACGAAAGTGAGTGGAGACTTAACGTTCGTTCGATATCAGAAATAGGCCCTGGTTGCAATAATTGATAACTGTCTAAATCATCGCTCACCAGTTAACTAGATACAACACGCCCCGGCTTTTCACAACACGTTGAAAACAAGACTGTTTTTCCAATATCGCTTGGCCATAAACATTTAATGTTTGGAACAGAAAATTTTACAACCACAATACTTTTTGAGTGCAAACGCCATATAATGTCTCCATCACAACGTAGCATAACATGTTTTGGGACATATATGTTAATATGTTGAGACAATTATGGTTTTGGTACACTAAAATGTTTAAATATAATATGCCTGAATGCAAAATATCTATTCATATTTAGAAATAAAAATTATAGAAATCCATCATATCTCTACGCGGGCTAATTTGTTAAGATTATTGAGCCTAAAGAACATACTACCCAGAATGGGCGGAAAAAAGTTTAGCCAAATAAACCGGCGATGCCAGATTGAATTTTCACTGAAATAATTTTTAAAATGTATGGGCCTTCTTTCAAGCGAATTGAAAAAATTTAGATCTTGTAATACTAGCGATTTAGACAGCTAAAGTAAAGTTGGAACGACAGTAAAGAGTTAGGGAAACCAATCTAAACGAACAGTGAAGCTGGCTTAAGTTCGTTCGGATATCCAGAAATAGGTGTCAAATAATTGATAAGTATTTAATATCGGCTCCCTAGTGTACCTAAATAAACAAACACACCGCGCTTTCTACACGGGTGAAAAAGAAATCGTTTTTCATATGCTCTGCGCTATAAAATTTAAATTAATATTTGCGAACACCACAACATCTTTTAACACAATATTTTTGAGTGCAACACATACTAATGTTCCATAACTAAGCATAACATGTTTGGGACACCTATAATGTTAATATTGTTAGAACATATTATGTTTTGGTGACAATAAAATGTTTTGTAAATTATAATATTGCTTGAATGCAAATCATATATTAATTTCAGAAATAGCCCTATAAAATATATGTCGCTTTAGTAGCTTGGAGCGCTAATTTAACAAGACGAGCGATATATGAAATTAAGGTTGGTCGGTGTGTTGCTTGTTAAATTACAAAAATTAAACATGTTTTAATTTCCTTTGGGCCAATTGACTCAGCTACTTCTTTGATCCTTAGCACAACTGAGTGGTCGCTGATTCGAAATCCGGTGCCGCCAAAAGAGTAAAATTAAATAAAAAAATCATAACATTGAATAATTTTATTCTACAATGTTTGTATTACAGAAAAAGGTGCTAAGAACTAACAAATCGTCGTACGGACCGTGAGAAAAAGTCGGAGAATATCACCAATTGGGCAGAAACAAATTTTTGAGGCATTCACACAGGTCAAAAAACTATGTTGTTAGGAAGCTATATTTACCTGTTCTTAATTTCATAATTATTAATGATTACCTACATATATATAAATCAAATAATTCGAGCACAATATTGTTTTTGGCGGAGTATTTTTTTTTTAAGCATCAGTAATATTTTGGGTGCAAAATGCTTCCAAAACAATAATCTATACTGGTCACATAAAAACATATTGTTCTTTTGGAAGCACAAACGATTATTGAATTTGGATTGGCAAGAACTACATAAAAGATGTTGGAACTTACGGACTACCGCGCACAAACATATAAGTTAGTGTTAGACCAATACTGCTTTTTCCAAAGCATATTTATATTGGTAGAAGAATCAAACATATAATGTTTGGGCAATCCCAAAAATTTGTATGATGCTTGAAGCAAAATATGTTTGGGAGTATATGTTAAGAACGGTCGAATTTTTTGTGAAGGGCTGTCACTGTGCGCGACATATCGATTTTTTTCGGCAAGAATGAACATAGTCCCCGGCTTTAGATACTGTGGAGAAACTTTTCATATTTGCAAAACGAAGTATATTAACAGCCTATTTCTGATACGCGAATTCTGCTGTTTCGTTCGCCCCGCGAATACATACGAAAATCAGCTGATTTCGGTTTCTTAAGCTTATCTAAGCCGAACAAGCGTCAAAACGAAGAATCAATTTGGAACGAAAAACGTAACGTTACCCCCGTACACCAATCGAAAATTGGGTTTCATTCCTAAAACTCCATTTTCGTTCGCCATTTTGTCAAACAGAAATGTCAAATGCCCATCACACTTCACACAAGACCTTGGGTTTTTTTTGTGGAAAAAAGGCATTCATAAATAAAGGAAAACGTTAATAATTGACTAAATTGATATAACGCTTTTTGGTGCAAGATATCATGATAAAAGTGGTTTACTCATTAATAACATTTATTTCTTTTACCGCCATATAAGACTTATAAGGAATTTAAAACGACACACATACCTTTGGAATGAAACACTCATAGGAAACCCCGAAACTAATTGATCTGGGCAGATATATACAAATCTTCTCTCTACTGAGCCGATATTTCTAAGGAAAACTATTGAGCTATCCAGGAACAAATAACCAGAATCCAGCAAACAAATATCAGCAATCGGCAAAATAAACGGCGATGCCAGATTGAATTTTTTGGGAAAATATAAACACCTAAAGAAGAAAAGTCTAACAGAAAAACACATGCATTTTCGAATGAAAGCTCATTAAAAGGATAACTGTAACTGTACATTAACATGCAGAAATATGTATATCCACAATCATATATCTTCTACCGCGGGCCTAATTTCTGTCTCAAAAGAATTATTGAGCTTAAACCACATATCAGATGAGGGGAAAAGTTTGCAAACCCATAAAAAAGGGATCCCGCCCCGACCAGCACCTCTCCGATTTTATAGTTTCCAAATGAAATTTTCCTCACAAAGATCCCTTCTCCAAAAACCTGTATGGGCCGTTGTTTCAGCAAATTGAACAGAAATCTTAGACGTCTGGTCATAGCTAGCATTTGGACAGGCTAACGTAAAGCCTTCGCGCAACCGAAGTAAAAGGAAGGTTGAGGGAAACCGCAAACCATCTAAAGACGAAAGTGAGTGGCTAACCGTTCGTCCCGTGCGTCAGCCCGGCAGCTAGCGACATTGGCTTTCGTTCGCGAATTCAGAAACCATCCAGCTGTCAAATATGAATGACCTGTATAGAATCATATCGTCCCAGGCCCCCAGTTACCTAACATAAAACCACCCAAGCAGAGCCTTTCTACGCCCACCCACGGGGGTCTGAAAAACGAATGTTTCTCCTTCCATAATGCCATCTTGCTATGAGAACATTTATCCTCGTTCATGAACACAAAACCCTCTCTTTAAACGCGACAAATACTTTTTTGAGACGGTGCCAACCTCATAATGTACAATGGGCGACGGAGCAGCAGACGTGAGTTGTGGCGCGGCGGAAGGAGACAGGAGAACACGAGGATTCCCAAATAGCATAAACATGTTTGCGGAAATATATGTTAATCATTTAGAACATTATTAATGTTTGGTAAGCGCCGGTATGTTTGTAAATACTAATATGCTTCGAATGCAAGATATATATTAATTTAGAAATGCCTATAACATATATGCTCGCTTTAAGCTAGCTTGGAGCGGCTATTTAACACAGCGCGACCGCGATATGCAAATTAGAGCTTGGTGGTTTGTGCTTGTTTAATTAACACAAACCTTAACAGATTTTAGGTTTTTCGGTTTGCGCAGTATGAGACTCCAGGCAACTACCGCTCTCTTTGATCCTTACCACAAACTGAGTCCGGCGCCACCCCCTAGCCGCTGTTCGAAAACTACCCCCCCGTGCCCCGCACACAGACCAGGTAACACATCTAACAATAAAAAGAACAGTCCGGCCAAAATTGAATACATTTTTGGCTCACGACCCAATTGTTTGTAGTTACAGAAAAGGTGCTAAAGAGCTCACAAAAGACATCTCTCGGCGTTGGACACCGTGAGAACACCAAGCTCGGGAATATACATTGGCGAGAAGATACAATTTTTGCAGCCACACGCGACGAGACAGTGCTCAGCGCCGTCAAAAACCCTAAATTTGCTTAGCACGCTATATCTACCTGTTTATTTTCAAATGAATTACATTATGATCTATAGAATAATATAAATATATATTGAGCACAATATGTAGTTTGGGGAGATTTTTAAGCATGAATAATATGTTTTGGGGATGCAAAATGGCTTCCATCAAGCATACATTATGATGGCACCAAGAATAAAACATATTGCTTTTTTGCGAAGAAACGATTAGCAATTGGATGCAAAAATACAATGTTTGTGTAACATAGACTTAGCAAACATATATTGTTTACACACGAATATGACTCATTCAAGCAACATATTGTATATGTGGTAGAGATCAGAACTATACCAGTGTTTGGGCCAATACCCGAAAAATCCGTATTATCTTGAAAGCAACATATGCCCCTTTGGGAGTATAACTCGTTACGAAGCGATTTTTGTGCAGGGTGTATTGCGAATATTGATTTTTTCGCCGACGAATGAACATAACGTACCGACGACCGGGCTTTTAAAGATATAGGGAGAATTTTGCATGATTTGAAAACGAAGTATTTAACAGCCATACGTTTCTGTTCCGAATTCTGCCTGGTTCGTGATCGCGAATTAACCAAACGTTCGCGCGCCGCATAACAAACGAAATAGACTGATTTCGGTTTTCTCTAAAGCTCTATCTAAACGACAAGTAAAACGAGAATCATGCGGGCGAGACGACAACGTAACGTCTCACGAAATTGGGCTTTCTCGGTAATCCATGTCGTCTTCGCGATTTTGTCGAACAGGAGAAATGTCAAATAGCCAGCAGTCGACCACGCATTCACCACAAACCTATCATCGTGTTCTGCTGGAAAAGGCATTCATCCAATCAGGAACACCTTAAGTAACCCATTGATGAAAAATCTGATTAACGCTGTTTATGGTGGCAATTGATAATTGATAAAAAGTGGGATTTAACAGTATCTTAACTATATTCTTCTATATATGAGAACGCCATATCAGACGCCTTTAAACGGAGAATATCTATAAAAACCACCACATACATTTGGAATGGAACACTATGAGGAGAAACCCGGAAACGTATTAATTGGCAGACATTACCTCAAATACAGTATTTCTATGAGGACTGACATTCTTGAGCGGAAAATAATTGGGCTA
>PGFW01050865.1:21949-32535 GCA_003123925.1 Haematobia irritans | reverse complement strand
CCATCTGGGGCTTTTTGCTCTGGCTCTGGCCTATACCAATACAAAGGCACGCGCCAGTGTTTATTTTTTTTTTTCTCTAGTTGCTTTAGCATTGTTGTTGCTCGTTGGCTCGTTTTGCCAACATTCGTTTTTAGTTCATTTGATTTCTTTCTAAAATGCCATTAAAGTGGATAATATCTGTGATGAGATTGTTGTTTCTATCGGTCTCCTCTCTCTCGGCCTCTCTCTCTCTCTCTTGCGGATATACTGACTACATGAGGCCCTCTATTCTAGTTGCAATGTTGTGCGGTGATTACTTCCTGCTTGTGCTTGTTGTTGTTGTAGTTCAGCCTTGGTAGTGTATAACAAACATTCAATGTTATTCTTAACATATAACGAAAAGTATTGTAGTTTAAGCAAGCTTACAACATCCCACCAAACATACATGAAGCCATGATATCTACACACACAAACAACATATATATTCAAACCATCCATATTGGCCCACAAGTCAACATCGCTGGTATATTGTGGTATTTTTTGTTGATGTGTTGTTGCTATTGTATATGTTATATAGCCCCATAGCTATACAGATCTCTTTGGAGAATTTGAAGAACTACGAGACTTTTCGCAAAATAAACAAATGCTTTTTGGTTACATGTTTATTATTGGCAGTTGTGTGTTGTTGTAGTGCTATTCTTGCGTATTATTCCTTAAGATACACAAATCCGATATGAGAAACGGCTTAAAACCCGAGCTGTAGAAAAAACCACAGCTAGATTTTTATTTACATTTTGTGTGTAAATGCAGCATGAGCAGCATTTGTTTTTTGTTTCATTTCTTCCCCATTTGATGAATATGATTGTGAGAATGCACTTTTTTTCTGTGTTTTTTCTAAAATATTTTCGATGGCCTTGATACATAACACATATGGATGGAGGTTTTTTCTATTATATCGCATGTCTAATTAGCCATTAACCGGCTTTCCCAAAGAATTGGAATTTCGGGGTAAATGTTCAATTTTTTCTCCGCTATTTTAATTTATTCTCTAGAAAAAAATGTCTTGATTCATTACATTAACGGTTTGATTATACCCTGAAAGAGTAGGAATGCTTGTTAACCGTAAATACATTTATAATGGCGACTGTTTTGGTGTCTAATAGAAAATTTTTGCCATTCACAATAGTAATATCAAAAATAATTATAAATACTCCAAATTGCTTATGGGAGCAATGTCAACACTTATAGTACTGCCAATGAAATATTTGTATAACTGTTAAATAGACATCACATCAGTTGAAATACTTTCTAGTACTAGCCAGATTAAATTTTGATATAATGACGTTTTCTCGATTATCACGATAGATGTTTAACATTATTGTGCATTCATTTTGTTAAATGTAAGTAATAAAGGTCTAGAGTGGCCACCTAGCAGCTCTTTGAAATTAGCCTACCGTTAGACCGTAACATAGACCTCACTGTGTCGGACCTCGAATATTTGTAATATTTTCTATAGGATATATTTTTAATTCACAATAGTAATATCAAAAGAAATATGGACTCGCTAAGATCTCTTTGACGGTTAATATTGATTTTTTTCTTATTTCGCTGTGAAAACCTTCGTTCAAAATATTGGTAAATTGCGTAGATACTTCGTATATTTCCAAATTTTTTTTCGTTATGGCGTAACAGAATAAGGACCTTTAACTTTTAAGATTAAAAACATACAATTAGTATGAGATTTTTTTTCTCTCACTTATAGACTAACAACGCCTAATTTCATTCCTCTTATCTAATTAGCAAATTTCAACTAAAATATCTTAGTTATAAATAAAACTATTGTTTTTTCTACGCATAGAAACCTTGTCCAACAAAAGCGCATATTTCGTATGATAACAAAATATGCAAACTTGCGTAATAACAGTAAAAAATATCAAGTATTTCAGTATTTTTTTATCAATAACAATTAAAATAAACTATTGCTTTACCTGCGCGCATTATCACAAAATGCCCAAACTAATCTTTTGCGGGCGTCTTAAGTGGTATTTATTGCTACAAATGATGGAGGCCGATGGCTTTAATTAGTATCTCCATCAACTAAAGTGGACAGTTTTAGGAGTATGTTAAGGTGAAAATAAGCAACAAAACAAAAAAGCAAAACGATATTGTAATTCTGGAAAATCTAAACTGCAACTGTTGTAAAACTCAAGCCAAAGATAAGAAAAAAACTCAAACAAATGAGCTGGCACAGAGGCGGACAGAGGAAAAAATACCAAATAGTTAAAACTAAAAACTAGTAATGCCTCAAAAATGCCTGAAGATAAGCATAAAATATAGTCTTCGTACTCTCAAATTAATATACAACATATGACAAAGTATACAAAGAAGTTCGGTAGAAAAATTCAAAACACCTCAAGAAGAAGAAGAAGAGGAATGCTGCCTAAACGAATCTAGAACAGTCAATAAATTCACTTGAAGTACTGATAATGAATACGACAACATCAAGCATTGGCTTTGGCTATTGATAGAGTGATGCAATGTTGAAGTTGAAACCCCCCGTCTTTGGAAATGAAAACTGACACGAATCGTAGAGGAATGGAGATATGCTGATGATTAGCTACAGTTTGTTTTTTTTTCGGTTAAAGTAGAGGACGACAGCTCTAGAAAGATACCGCGTGTTAGACCAGCAGGTAGAAAACTCACCGGTAAACGAAGACAAATCACTTGCTCATCTTTTCTATGTTATTTTATGTGTGTTCGACATATACCTGGCCGTCTGTCTGTCTATCTATCTATAGCTTGGTCTGTCCGCCCCTCCATCGTACGAATATGTATCTTCTAAGCATTTTGAATAAACATTAATAATGATTTATAAATATTTTCTAAAACGTTTTTCATTTTTTTTTCCGATATTTCGTGGTTTTACGAAACTCAACGCAAAATGAATGATGAGTTTAGGGGAGGTTGTAATGGTTTTCACTTTGAGGGATTTTGATTTTTGTTGCCTTTTAAAATTGATGATGATCGTTGTTGAATTAAAAACAACAAAACAAATATGACGTGTCGTTGTCGTATGTCGTGAAAGAAATTCAAAAGAAGTTTCTGTCCTCATGAACGTTAGCATTGAAATTGCGATATCCATCGGTAATATCTGAATTTTGAAAGATTGTCAAAAATGCCATAGCAATTATGGATGAATGAATGAGTTGACTATCATGCGGATAGATGATGGATGCTTTTGGTAGTAGGTTTATCTTCACCATATTATGATAATATCTATAGTTCAGGCTTTCTAAATTATTTAAATTATGATTAACTTTCTTGGTAGCCAAAACTAATTTACATAAATTTCTAATTATTAAAAATATATATAATTAATGATAAAGTTTTTTAAGAATAAATAATGGAAATAACGAATAGGAAACTAAAGATTTCTTTGTGGAAGTGAGAACAAAAATAAATGACAAGAACATTAACGGAAGTAAGAGGAAGAAATAATTAAATAATGGAATGGTTTTTTGCAATATACTTTAAGTGTAAGAGTATAAGAGTTCTTGCGAATTGAATTTTCAAATTTTTAAGGAATTTTTTTTGTTGCAAGATTTAGACAAACAAACAAACCAGAAGCACCATGAAAATATATTGAGAATGTATACAAGAGAGATAAACACCACAATATTAACAGAACTATGTTAGTGACATAAAAGATTTGTAAGTATGGGCTAACAGTACTCTGTAGAACTTATTATTACAACTCTCTGTATAGATAACAGACATAATTAAAAATCGTAATATGATACATTCTTTGTTCTTTATATTATAAAAATATTTTTATAATATTTTAAATTAAAATCTATTAATATTATTCAAGTATTGCACTAGCACAATTTATTATTCCCTTATACCCACATTGAAAGCAAAGAAATATCACTGACAAGACATGTTTTACAGCTAAAGCGACATAATCTCAGTTTTTATAATAAGCTTTAAAACAAAAAATTTTAAGTATGTATTACAAAACCACGTGCCTACATAGTTAGCTAATCAAGTGCATACCTATTTTAAATACAACTGAGGGCTTCTTAATTGTACAATTTGGTTAATCTATATACGGGTAGGGATTAAAGTTAATTCATAAATATTATTTATACAATCTATCCATTAATTAGGAAATTTTAAAACGATGTTTTTCTTAAGACCACAAAAAAATTAAAGAGCATACCAATACTACCTTTGATTTTTGTCGACTTTTTTTTTGATTAATAAACATGAATATATGATAAGCTAATATTTATAGGAAAATTATGGTGTTTTCTTTTCTGAAAAAGAGTTTTGTCTGTACAGTATGCGCATTTTTAAAATGTTGCCAGAAACCTAAAAAAAATTCTATCATTTCAGCGGACAGAAAAGAATTCAAAGGAGCAAACTCTCGTTTGTCGACGGTGCTGAAAATGCCCGCAATTTGCCTCTATGCGTGGCAATATATTCGCACAGGATTCGAAGCCTTTTCGCTCTTTTGTCTATTTTCTTTTTTTGAAAAGAATCTATAAATTTCATTTTCCGGGCAAAATTTAAGAAAAAGTGCGCATTTTTTATGAGAAAATACCATTAGATTTGAGTTGTAAGCTTTATAACCACAAATCAAAATCTAATGCTATAACTTGAGCAATTGCCTTCCTGATTATTCCTTTAATTAATCTGTATCCTATTTAACCTTAATTTTTCGATATCAATAAAAACCCAGTGAGAACCTTTGCTCTTAATCACATTCGATTCATTTGAAACACACCACACAAATATCACCATTGCCTACTAAAGAGCACGTACTTGCTTTCTTGACAAGCAGAGTTCCCGATAATTGTATTCAATCAATAGAATTGTAAAATTAGTGGGGTAATGATTTTTGCACAATTACAAATGTGTCCTATTGTTTGCAAAGTTACATTGTCATTTCTAGGAAATCGTTTTAATGGCGTCATTAGAACTTGTTTGCAAATAATAAATTAATAACGGTATATGACAGATATTTTAAAGAAATTTAGAAACAAAAGAAATTTATAAAAAAAGCAAAATAAATTAATAACAAATTTCGCGCAATGAACAATTAAATTAACTATCTATTGTTTCAAGTATTCGAAACGAAAGTGACAATAGACTTCTTGGATATATAAAAACACTTCATTCTCACATTCAAATTGATAACTCGCCTTCTTATATGCTATTTTTTTTTTCTTATTATCTCTAAGATATAAACAAAGAAATTTATAAGAGACAGATGTTATTCAGTTATTGCAAAAAAAAAATATTTTTTTAAAACAAACTTTTTACATATTGTTTTTATATGGTCGATTTACATTATTCTATAATACCTTCGATTTGTCATCGAATATTTTTTTAATTACTTCATTATAACTCCCGTACAACTCAATCAAAAGCCTAACCCAAATTAGTAGAAATCGTTAAAACAGACAGAGTCTTATCAAAAATCGATTGCAAAAATTCTTTTAACAGTTTTATGTCTTTTTTACTCTTCGTTATACATAGAGTCTACGTCTAACAGATCAATAAAGGTGAACTCTAAAACGAGTAACAACTGTAACTAACAACAACAGCACTACCAACAACAACAGCAACGACAATAACATTCTCTCAAACAAAAGTTCAATTGATTGTATTTTGTTTGCTGAATTGAAATTTCGTATTAGAATCACGTAGTAACAAGAGTGAACTATGAGCGACGTGTAATGGCGCATACAAATACAACAAAGACGTAAAGCAATTCAAATGCCTGTTGCCTGTTGACCATTATAGCTCTGGAGAGCAGACTGAGAAAGAGTGAGATAGAGAGGGCGAGATATTCTATTAGATGAGGTTAGTTTTGTCTGAACGTATGGGGATAAATGGATTGGCTGGCTAGCTAGTTGGCTGGATAGAATTGATTAGTTGGTTTGGTTGGTATTTAGATGGATTGGTTTTGTAGTTTAGTGAGTATCGTGGTTCAATTCAATTCATTTCCCCAAACATGCATGTCCAACATAAATAAGCTACCCCATTGCGGTGATCATTAACCTGCATTCATTTGTGCAAATGTTGATGGCATTCAAATACCAATGGGGTTTTTTTATCAGGGATAGTGAAGAGGGAATAGGGTGCATGCTTTGAATTTTAGGTAAATGTGCTAACATTTATATACATATACTTGAATCTGAAGAAATCCAAAGAATGGTTATGTCCCACGACTTATAGTAGAATTATATATGACCAGATCTGTAAAATGTGGTATATATACCACTAAGATTAGAGGTAATAGTTTTTTTTTCGACAGAGATTAAGACAAAGGTCCACTGGCTGTTCACTGAACATCGAAGGAAAATGAAGGTTAGGATAGCCGAATTACAGATCAAATTATAATGGAATAATCAGAAGGCAATTGCTCAAGTTATAGCCCGCATCAGACTTTTGTATAATAGTGTTATACGTACATCAAACTAATGCTATTTTCTCATAAAAAAATCGCACTTTTTCCTAAATATTATGCACGGAAAATGAAATTTATACGATTCTTTCAAAAAAGAAGAATAGACAAAAGACGAAAGGCTCGAATCCTGTGCGAATAAAAATGACCGCATAGAGGCAAATTGCGGGCATTTTTCAAGAAACCGTCACAAAAACGAGAAGTTTGCTCCTTTGAATTCTCTTCGATACTGTCCGCTGAAATGAAGAAGTTTTTTTTAGGTTTCGGCAACAATTTAAAAATGCGCATACTGAGAGACAAAACCTTTTCAAAAAGAACACACACCATAATTCCCCTATAAAAAATATTTATGGCAATCAATAATACTTTCCATTTGTATTAATCAAAAAAAAAGTCGACAAAAAATCAAAGGCTACGTCCTATTGGTAGTGTGCCTCCTAAATAATTAACGTTGTCTTCAGAAAAAACATCTCTTAAAATCAACCTAAATATGATATGAATTGATTATCTCGATAATACCTATAGAATAACTTGTTAATCCCTACCCCGTATAATTACCCATTCGAAAACATTGCACCAATTAGAAAGCCTCAGTATGTATTAAAAAGCCAAAGAACGTGTGGATCACCTACACAATGAGCCGCACGTGTTCTGCGATCACTCAAACAATAAAACGCGCCTTTAGAACTAGTTTAGGGAAAAACATTTATTGTATTAAAGAACTAATTATACCGAAATGAGAACAAGGGCACGCATTAGCTCTAGAGAACATGCTGTCCGCACGTGGACAGGATCAGATTGGACTGAATCTTTCATTCTTCGTGTTTCAAGGGGTATGAGCAGGCAGCTCAGCGCAAAGTAAAACCTCAGAATAAGAAAATGGTTTGACCTACTCTCTAAAGCGTCATTGAATAAACATAAAAGAACATATCACAGTTAATTTAGCTATAAAAAAAAACAACTATCTTAAATATAGAAAACAAAGAATACAATTACGATTTAAAAGTCGTTATGTTTATAATCAAAGCTGTAATAAATAGCAGTTCCTACAAAACCCCAACACAAGGTTAGTATAGCACAAGGAAAGGAGAAAAAAGAGATTCGTAAAAACTAATTACAACAATCTCTGTAAGATAACAACAATAATAAAAACCGAAATATATACATTCTTTGTTCTTTATTTATAAAAATATTTTTTATATATTTAAAATCTATTAATATTATTCAAGTATTACAGCACAGACACAAATTATATTCCTTATACCCACATTGAAAGCAAAGAAATATCACTGAACAAGACATGTTTTACAGCTAAAGCGACATAATCTCAGTTTTATAATATCTTTAAAACAAAAAATTTTAAGTATTTATTACAAAACCACGTGCCTACATAGTCAGCCAATCAAGTGCATACCTATTTTAAAACAACTGAGGGCTTCTTAATTGTACAATTTGGTTCAATCTATATACGGGTTAGGATTAAAGTTAATTCAAAATATTATTATACAATCTATCCATTTAATTAGGAAATTTTAAAACGATGTTTTTCTTAAGACCCACAAAAAATAAAGAGCATAGACCAATACTACCTTTGATTTTTGTCGACTTTTTTTTGATTAATAAACATGAATATATGAAAGCTAATATTTATAGCGAAAATTATGGTTTTTCTTTCTGAAAAAGAGTTTCTGTACAGTATCGCATTTTTAAAATGTTGCCAGAACCTAAAAAAAAATTCTATCATTTCAGCGGACAGAAAAGAATTCAAAGGAACACTCTCGTTTGCGACGTGCTGAAAATGCCCGCAATTTGCCTCTATGCGTGGCAATATATTCGCACAGGATCGAAGCCTTTTCGCTCTATTGTCTACTTTTTTGAAAAGAATCATAAATTTCATTTTCCGGCAAAATGAAAAAAGTGCGCATTTTTAGAGAAAATACCATTAGATTTGAGTTGTAGAGATAACCACAAAAAAATCTAATGCATAACTATGAAGCAATTGCCTCCTGATTATTTTCCTTTAAATAATCCGTACCTATTTAACCTTAATTTTTCGATATCAATAAAAAAACCCAGTGAGAACCTTTGCTCTTAATCACATTCGATTCATTTTGAAACACACCAACACAATATCACCATTGGACCTACTAAAGAGCACGTACTCTCCTTCTTGCACACAGCCAGTTTCCCGATAATTGTATCATCAACAATAGAATGTTGAAATTAGTGGGGTAATGATTCTTTGCACAATTACAAATGTGTCCTATGTTGTGCAAAGTTACATTGTCATTCTTCTAGGAAATCGTTTTAATGGCGCTCATTAGAACTTGTTTGCAAATAATAAATTTAGTAACGGTATACTGACAGATATTTTAAAGAAATTTAGAAACAAAAAGAAATTTATAAAAAAAGCAAAAAAATTAATAACAAATTTCGCGGCAATGAACAATTAAATTAACTTATCTATTGTTTCAAGTATTCGAAACGAAAGATGACAATAGCTCTTGGATACTACAATCCGCCCCGCAACCCACACCAAGGAACACGAAACCCGCACATCTCAGGTGCTCTATCCACACGATTCAACATCTGATAACTCGCCCTCTATAGCTATCATTTTTATCTTCATATACGCGGCAAGAGTAAGAAGAACCCCCACCCAGCAAAAAACTATTAGTTACCTAATCCAAGCCCAACGCCCGTTATGTGCAAAACAAACAATGATTAAAGCACACTCTATGTGATGACGAACCGGCCACGGAAACACACTTTCCTCGAACATATTGGTTGTAAATGGCTCAACTTTAACACTTATAGCGTGACTACGACAGCTGACACTTCCGCACAAAGCTCATCGACAATATTTTATATATTAACATTCCATTAACGGACGCTACCGTTACAACCACAAATACGAAAGGAATCAACCAAATTAGACAAAGCGCTTAAAACCAGCCAGACAACGGAGCCCTCACCTCAACCCAAATCGACTCTGCAAAAGTTTGTCACCAGGCTGTGTAGTTCCGGCTTGCGTTTACACACTTTATCTCGCATATATCCCCACATACCCGCGCGAGTCTAGCGCCCCTCGCTTAACCACGAAGTCAACGGGTAACAGGCGTAAGAGCGTCTAAAACGAGTAACACGAGCTCGCCGGCAACCGTAGCACGAAAAGTCACCAGGCACGCTCACCAAGCCGCCCACAGCGAAACACCCAAGCCGACAACACCCGGCATCGCCGCCGTCTCGGGGAACCTCCAATGGCGGCGTCGGAGGGGCGACCAAGAAGTCACACCGTCGATGTGTAGTTCTCGTTCTGCCGGAACCTCGCTTAAATTTCGTAGCCAGAGTCAACGTACGTAAGCGAACGACTTGACGACACCGCGCCGGCGTAGCGGCCCGCGTGATAACTCGCGGCCGGCAATACCAACGCACACATCAAAGACGTAAAAGCAATTCAAGCGCCCGCACCGCCCGGACCGCGCTCGTCTGCTGTCCGTGCTGAGGCGGCGCGATTAGAGCGCCCTCAGGGACCCACAACGAGGCAAGCTGAGAAAGAGTGGAGATACGGAGCGGCGAGACATCTATGTCCTCTAGCTGGAGTGAAGTTCTTGTCTGAACGTAGGGGACTACGCGCCAATCCGCGTGGCTGGCTACCGCGACGCTTGGGTGGATCACCCGCCCCGCAATTCGATCTAGTCTTGCGTGTTGGTCGATGGCTCCAGATGATTGGTTTTGTCAGTTTATTAGTATCGTGGGTCAATTCCAATTCATTATTCCCCAAAAACATGCTTGTCCAAACATGAATATAGCTACCACCATTGCGGTGACCAATTACCTGCATTCATTGGTGCAAATGTGATGGCATTGCATCAAATACCAATGGGTTTTTTATCAGGGATACGTGAAGAGGAATAGGGTGCACTGCTTCGAATTCTTAGGTAAATGTGCTTAACATTTAATACATATCCAACTGTGAATCTTGAGAAATCCAAAAAATGAGTATGTGCCCAACGACTTTATAGTTAGAATATATATCATATGTAACAATCTGTAAATGTGTATAATATACCACTAAGAATTAGAGTAATGTTTTTTTTTTATAGTTGTAACATGGAGACCAATTAAGGAC
>PGFW01050865.1:0-18753 GCA_003123925.1 Haematobia irritans | reverse complement strand
CCAATTAATAGCCAAGTTTTTTAAATTGGATTTTAAAAATCACATAATGTCAGAACTCCTCTAATCTTCCGTCTTCGTCCAAATGTTAAAAAAATCAGTGCCAACTTTTTATTGAGGAACAAATCCTTTTCCTTCACTGAAACAAATCAAGAAAACCGGCAAACTTGAGATGATTCAAAAAACAGCGATCTAAGGGTAGTTTTCCCTCCTTGATCCAAAATGGAGAAATTAAGGACCAATTAATAGGCAATTTTTTCAAATATACTTAATCAGATAACGTCAGAAATCCTCGATTCTAGCAAATATCAAAAATTACTTGCAGAAATTTTATCTGGGCACCTTTCTCAGATTTTTCCTGAAATTTCAGAGAATTTTTAAGAATTCGGTTAAGGGAAGGAAAGAAAGGGGAAAGTTCCCCTTCCCGATGTAACATGAAGAAATCGAGGACCCAATAAATAGTTAATTTGTTCAAATATACTTAAAAAATGAGATAACGTCAGAAGCCCTCTACCCTAGCAAATATCAAAAATTAAATGCAGAAATTTTGTCTGGGGACCTTCCTCAGATTTTACATGAAATTTCAAGAAAATTTCAGGGAGGCTTTAAGATTTTCACCACAGAGCCACCCTCTACGTTCCCTAAAAGCACCCAAGAGAACTTAAGTTTTTTTGTTTTACCCAGCAAAAAGCCGCATAAGTTCAGATATCGAGAAAATCAAGTTCCCTATGTTATCCACAGAAGGTATGTTTTCTATAAATATCAAGCAAATTGGAGAAGTTAAGTAGTTTCAGGACTCCCTCACCTTTCCCTTAAAATGTCAAGAAAATTGGGTAATTTGCAAAAAGTAAATTTGCCGAAATCGGTCCCGACTTGGGACTATCCTCCAACCTTTCCCCAAAATTTCAAGCCAGATTCAAGATCATACTACAAATAAATTATAAATTAAGAAAAATTGTATTAAAAATAAGTCTTTCTCCTAAATATGTCACTTTTTATACAAATTCAATTTTTACACATAAATGATTAATTTACTTCTTCTAATAACAATACAATACCACAGCAAACTTAGACCCATAATTTCTATATCCCTCCTGGATTTTACACAGAGAAAGAGTATACATAAGCTTAGTTACACCTTATTATTATTATCATTCTGGCTTTGCCTTTGAAATATGTGAAAGTATCCATTACGTTAGATTTCTTTAAGAAGAACTTACTTTTTCCCTTAACAAATTCCGTATGCTGATCCTCTGCTAAATGATGATGGGCATTACTACTGCTAATACTGCTGCTAGGCTGGGAGGCCAATGTCGATAACAAATGCTGACTGGAGGTACGTGGGCGATGTGATGACTGTGAACGATTGCTATTGCCATTGTTGTTGTTGCGCTTGCGCTGAGATCTATTATCGTCCTGGCTATTACGGCCATTGCGTGTACGTTGAGCCAACAGAGGTTGCGTTTGATGCGTGAGTATGACGAGTAGGAGTAGTGAGGCTCCAAACCAATTGTATCCTTTCATTGTCAATTGAATGGAAAAGGGGCCGGAAAACACACACACACATTCAGCTTCTTAGCTTGGTTTTAATGAAAAACGCCAACGTCATTATAGTTTGTGATCTCCAAATATAGAAGATATTGGGGATTTTGTGGATACTCAATTGAATTTGGGTTGGGTTGAAATGGGTTCAATCGATCGCGATGTATTTGAAATAGAATAGAGTTGGTGAGTTGTTTTTGCTGATTTTTTTTTTTGTTTTGATTAATGGGTGGGTTTTTGAGGTGGTTTGGTAAGTTTTCACTATGTTTTTTTAGTATGCGGTTTTGTGTTTTTCTTAATTATTTCTTAGATTTTGGTAAGAAAAAAATCTTACGTCATTTGTGATTTTGTTTTGAACACATTTTTTGTGAGATTTGGTTTTCATAAATAAATGCTTTGCTTTAACCACTGCACTTTGTTATTATTTATGTGTATTTATTTTTTATTTTTGCTTAATTTTACTTTTTTGGATTTCTTTTTAAGCCATCTACCACTATATATGTTTGCTTATATTTTTTGCGATCTTTCATATGTGCTGTGTATTTCTTTTTGTTTTTGTATTTTTGTTTTTTCTTATATTTCACTTCACTGGCAGTTGGCAGTTTTATTGCCGTTTTTTTTTTTGCCTACTAGCCAAACAAGTTTTGTGTTATTGGTATTTTATTCCAGTATGGTGTTGGTGTTGCTGACTTTCTTGACTTGATCTTTATTCAAACTACAAAGAGGGTTTTCTTTCCCGTAATACTCTCGTAATATTTCATTTATTGCTGTTATACATTATCCATGAATTTTAGAAAATAAAACACCATTCGTTAAATTCCAGAAAGAAATCCGAAACCATTCCCAAAAAACATAATCCACTGTTTAGAAAATATTTTTAAAAACAAAATCTTTGCGTTCGTCTTTCTTTCTTTCATACGACACGAAGTGCGCTTTAAAACGTTGAGTATGAAACTAAAGTTTATCTTGAAAATACGAAATGTAACTACCAACGCCATGCACACACATAGACTCTCGGATAACCATTATACTCTCTGCATTCAAAGTGCTGTGTTTGCAGTATAAGCTGGTGTATGTGTAAATGAGAGTGAATGGTATTGTTTAACTCTCCTTTAAAAATGGTCTTGGGGTTTGAACTTGCCAAACAAATAAGGTAAAGAAATTGTTTTATCCAAACACAGCAATCCACAAATATAACCACTTTTCCTTGTGGCACAAAAAAAAACCTTTTACCATTCACTCATTCTGCAGCAGCCTGGTCCAGGGAGAGAGAGATTTTGTATTCAGGTAGTCCCCCACCATCATTAATCTGGCAGTTGAACAATCTCAGCATATTGTTTTCGTTATTTGTGTTTGGGATTTTCTTTAGTGAAACAGGTTTGAGACAATCTAAAAATTTGCTACAAACAACTTCTGGGCTCTCTCCTTAGATCTTAGATATTCTCGCTTATTTATTCTCTTTTCTCTGTATTGCTCACCTGTGGTATTGTATTGTTTTTGTATTTTATCTTTTTTTCTTAGATAAATTTACTAACTACGTAAAAAAACGAATAAAACGTGGGTTTTAAGATTGTACGGTTGTTGTTGTTTTTGTTATTACATTTTGTTGGAGTTTCTTGACTTGGTTTTGTTCGTTGGTGTTGCTATTGTACGCGTTAGACCATTTAAAGATTCTGCTAAAGTATACTCTTAAAAAAAGCGCCGATAATTGAAGTTTCAGGGAAATCGAAAGGGAGCAGTTATCTATAATTAATATCAAATTGGCAATTTGAGATCATTTTTTTTTGGAACAGGTAAGATAAGGGCAAGATGGCTGACAATTTTTATTTAACAAACTTTTTGTACTCACTATATAAGAGATCACTAAAAAAGTAAGGCGAGCAAAGTTTTGAAAATGAAACAAATATTGCCAACACTGAGCAGGATATTTCGGCATGTCCGCTACACCACATGTAATAGTAGATCGCTTGGAATAGTCTCTACCAGAAAAAACAGGCATTGTGTATTGTCAAGTACCAATATTTATATTCCGGGTGTAGAAAAATCTTCCGCAAATAGTGGACAATTTTCGTTGAGCACGTTGCATTATAATTTTCAGTGTGGACAAAATTCAATGGTCGACGTAGATGATTTCACACATCGTTGCTTACCCGTCAAAGCATAGAAAATTGCCTCTGTAACATATACTCCCAAACCATATTCTACTGTCAAACATATATGTACATTTTTATTTTAAACGAAACAAAATTTTTGTGTTTGTTGTGCAAACATTACTTATGGTTTCCAACGCTAAGCATACCTTTTTTTACAGCCCCAAATCTATGTTAATTCTATCTTTATTTGTTGAATTAAATCTTTAGAAAAATTGTTAATATCTCTTCGCTATTTTAACACAACACTGATGTGTAATCAAATAATGGTCTTAAGACAGAACGATTTCAAATTTTCTTGAGGTACCGCTCCTGCTCCTACCTACTGCGAATACAAAATGAATAGAAGCATATGTAACAATTGATTCTCTGGCACTGTCTGTCATGTTAGTGTGATTTTCTTTCGGTTTAAGTATCTCCGTGCCATCGTGTATACTTAATATCTTATCCTCCTTTATCTACATGTCCAATACTATACATATGTTTTGTAAAGAAATTTTTTATTAGTACTAATGTTTGCATCCAAACACATTATACTTTTGATTAAGATCCCGTTTATGCGTCGATGATCCCAAACGATTTATGTGCTATTTTCAACTTAATATGAAAAATGTGTTGTTACAAAATTTGAGTTCCAAACATATAATTATTTACATAGACGCATAGAAATTTTTCTCAATTTTTTTTTATAGAAAATTTTGTCAAAAATTTATTTCTTAAAAGAATTTTAACAAAATTTTATTTCTATAGAAAATTTTCACAAAATTGTATTTTTCTATAAATAATATGTTGTCCAAATTTTATTTTCTAAGAAAATTTTATCCAACATTTTATTTGCTATAGAAAATTTTGTCATCAAAATGTTTTTCTATAGAAAATTTTCTTCAAATATTTATCTTTTATAGAAAATTATTGTCCAATTTTATTTCTGTGGAAAATATATGTACAAATATTGAACATAACAGTCTTGTTCGCCGTAGTGTGAAAGTTTCACTGTATGGGAACATACTGCATATTTATATTATAACATATAAAACTGTGAATAAACTACCAAATCGCAAGAATTTAGTTTTCTATAAAGTAAAAAAATGATAATACTATTGGACTCCTAAATTAACATTGGGATATTTGGAATCTAAAATATATCATTGGTTTTTCACAAAACATTATAAATATGTATGTTTTTACGGTCAAAAATATCGCCAAACGAAAATTTTGCTATTTTACGATTCGCGAAATATTTGAACATCAGTCAAACATTTTCACTTTTGAATAACAGTCTTTACATTTAAAAAAATAACTTGACAAAATTTGACGATAGTTTCTATAGTAAATAATATTTTGAGAATATTAACAAATGTGTTCCATAAAAGAAATAGATTTTTGACAAATTTTTCTATAAGAAATAAATTTTGAACAAAATTTCTATAAGAGTAATAACAAATATTTACAGCACATTTTTTCTATCAGAAATAACAAGTTGGAAAAAATTTTCTACTTAGTAGAAACAAAAATTCTGCACACACATTTTCTATAAATGAAAAAAAATCAATTGAGCAAATGAGATTTGACAAAATTTTCCTTAACAGGAAACTAAAAGTTTGAGAACAATTTTCTATTTAAAAAATGTTGGACGCCAAATTTTCTATAGAAATATAATATTTGAAAAAATTTACGTTAGATAACAATTAACAAATTGACAATGTTTTGTAGTAAGAATATATTTTGGGGACGCTAGTCTATGACATTTGTTTACTGCTATTTGTTCTTCTTTCTTTGTTCACACTTCAGCTTATCCTGCAAATAAAAAGAATTAAAAAAAATCGTATTAAATTTGATTCACAGACAGAGCGAAACGAGCCATTAAATAAACGAATAAATGAAAACTTATTAATAAATAAAAATAAATATTGGGTGTAATAAATATTAAGTTAATTAATATCAAGCAATCCCAGCGCAGCACAAAAAATTTTCATCAACAAAGATGACTGAAAATTCGAACACAATTCCTCACAAAAAAAGATGGATTTCTCCGTATATAATATACACTTAAGGCCCCAAAAACTGATAATCAATACTTTTTTTATTTTTAAAATTGCACATACAGTTTAAAATAAAACGTTGACTATTAAACCAAACAATTTTCCATGGGCAAATAAGAATTTCCAAAAATTACATGTAAATATATACATACAAAACTCAATATAGAAATAAATTGTTATAAATTCGATAGCACTCAGCAACATTCGAGTCTTTTGGTGGTTTTGATTACTTCCAAAAAAAATGGAATGAAGTCAGTTCGACGTCATCAGTCCGTCTGCCCTAGAGTTTTCTGAACTTATGGGGCAATTTCAGAGTCAACAATAAATAAATGACGAAGTCTTTTGCTAATGCCACCAGTAACATCATCCATTACGGCATTATGCAGCCCGCCAGTAGATGAAAGAAAAACAAAAAAAACCAAAACACAGCCAAAGTACTGAGAAATAATATACAACAAAAAAAACATAATAATAATACAAAAAGTCAAGCAAAAAGTATACAAGCCGGCAAAAGAAAGAAAAAATTAGCGAAACTGCCAAACATGAATATGTTTAACAGGAATTGGCTTGTGTTTTGTTATTTTTTTGTTTTTTTGTTATAATGCCCGTTTGCCGTTGCTTTTGTAGTAGTAGTTTGTTGTTGTTAAGTTGCTTCGTTTAATAAATAATTTAACAAAAAGAGCTAAATGGACAGCAGCCTGGTGCGCCGTGCGCCGTTGCCTTGGCTGAATACGGCGATAACCACTTCATCTAATCAAGCACAACTTATGTTGTTCTTGAAAGCCAATTCCATCCTAGAAGAATTGAAAATATTGAAACAATTTTTATCTCATGTTCCTTAGACGGGCAAAAAAAACTGGTCACGAAAGCTTGCCAGCCTAAGAGTATTAAAATTACACGCATATATGACAAAAACTAAAAGGTGGGTATACTATATTTATTACAGCCATATCAGTAGTGCAACCCAATTTTCAGAATATCCATAGGCAATGATTTGGTGGTCAGTGACTTTCTTTAAAAGGCGACCTATATGCCGAACATCTGGGGATAATGAAGAATATTTTGAAGTGTTCTCGTCTCTTGAGCAGATGCATCATAAATTATTTTCGAGCAAATTATTGTTAAAATGGTGTGAAATTATACACAAGAATTTTTAAATCAGTTAAAGACATTTTGAAAGGTGAGAGAAAAAAAAAAACCGAAAAGTTTATGGTCGATAACAAAAGAAAACTATAAATTCCCTCTAACAGTGTAGACGAGAAATGAAAGTTCATTTTCAAGGGAACTAGCCCCACAGCATAACAGCTAATAGATTCATCTATCATCAGTTTCATACAATGCAGAGAGCTGAAGCTCTTAAAGAGTCTTTTCATTTTCAGTTTGTTTAGACGTTTTTTTTTCTTATTTTTGTTTCTGTTTGTTTACAAAAGCCATCAATAAAGTCACACTTCAGATGTGGCTAACTCCCCGCTGCCCACTTAACTCATAACTCCTTTCAAGCCAAACTCTTAATACTTGTCGTCTCGTTCGAACCGTGGCGAATAAGCATGGATACGTATAATTTTACTAACGAGGTCATTGGTTATTGCTATGTACCAAAACAATGGTTGTAAAATGTTTACAGTGGCTCTAGGGTATCAAGATTACGGGAATATTTTTAAAACAAAAAAGCATATTAACGTTTTTTAAGGGATATCCACACATGTAATGAGAGCAAACGCTAGTCTTAACACTATGGGGTAGCTATATACATTAAGACTCGCACTAAGAGAAATGTTTCTATTTGTTTGGGGACAATTTAGCCTGATATCTAATTAGGTTGTTTTATGCGCCGAGATTGTAAAAATATGTACATAGTCCTGGGCTATAGCATGTTTTCATTATTCGACATTTCCATATGTGTCGACAAACTTATCAAACAAAAAATTCTTACTTTGCAAGATGTTTATGATATTAGAAAATTTTCCAAAATTTTATTTCTATAGAAATTTGCTCAAAATTTTATTTCTATAAGAAAAATTTTCTGGCATATAAGTTTATTTTTAAAATTGACAATTTTTATTTCTAAATAATTTATTATTCATTTTAAATTTTATACAAAATTTTTATAAGTAAATCATTTCTATTCTACAAATTTATTTCTATAGAAATTTTTTCAAAATATCATTTCGATAGAAAATTTTGTCAACTATTTATTTCTATTAGAAAAATTTTTCTCAAAAGTTTATTTCTATAGAAATTTTCTCAAAAGTTTATTCTATAGACATTTTTGTCAAATTTTATATTTTATAAAAAAATTTTTCACAAATTTTTCATGAGAAAATTTTGTCAAAACTTTTTATTTCGATAGAAAAAATTTTTCCTCAGAATAATTTTTTTAGCTATAGAAAGCATTGCAAAATATATTCCTACAGAAAATTTTGTCAAAATGTTATTTTTTATAGAATATTTTGTCACTAAATTTATTTTTTATAGAAAATATTTTTCTCGCAACTTTTATTTTCTATAGAAATTTTTACTAAATTTTACTATTTAAAAACAAAAATTCGGTACCACTTTTGAAAAGTTTTCATAATTTTCTTAAAGTTCTCAAAAAACCATTTAGAAAATCTCAAAATTATTTTTAAAAATTGTTGAAAATTTTTATAGAATTTAAAGTTATCTTTAGCATTGTCAGAATTATTTTAAAAATATGACATTTTTCAATTATTCTTAGAAAATTTTCTCAAAAGTTTTATTTCTATAGAAATTGGAAATAATTTTCTCAAAAAATTTTAACCAATTTTTATAGAATTTTTTCTTTTAAATTCTTCAATTTTTTTCGATAGAAAATCTTTCTCAAAAGTATTTCTTCGGAAACATCTTTGATTATTCTCTATACGAAATTTCTCAAAATAGTTTATTTTCTATAGACATTTTATGTCTAATGATTTTTGATATTTTGTCAAAATTTTACAATAATTTTTTGTAGTATCCAAAATATTTTATAACAAATTTTGTTCAAAATTAGTATTTTACAATTTTCAAATTTTTTTATTAGAAAATTTTTGTGAAAATTTTTATTCTCATAGAATTTTTGATCATTTTATAATAAAAAATTACCATTTTATTTCGAATAGAAATTCTTAATTCATAATATTTTTCTATGAAATTTCTCAAAAATTTTAATTTCTTAGAAAATTTTCTCAAAAGTTCATTTGCTATAAGACATCTAAAATTTTAATATTTATAAAGAAATTTGCAGTTTTTATTTACGAAAATTTTTGTCAAATATTTGTATGAATTCGATAAATATATTTATAATTTTCTCAAAATATTTTTCTATAGAAATTTGTTGCTCAAAAAATTTTATTCTCAGTAAAAATTTTACTATTATTTTATAGAAATTTTGATCAAATTTATATGTCTATCGAAAGTAAATTTTATTTCAAAGAAAATCTCTTTTATTTCTAAAGCAAATTTTTGCTCAAAGTTTTTTGTATAGTTTTTTTTCCAAATTTATATTTGCTTAATAAGAAATTTTAGATTTTTTATGAAAATGAAATTGTTCAAAAGTTTAATTTCTTAGAAATATTTTTCTAATGCTTATTCTATAGGACATTTTGTCAATTTATTTTTTTTATAAAAAATTTGTACCGAATTATTTTTTATAGAAATTTTGTCAATGACATTTATTTTTTAGAAAATTTAGTCAAGTTTCTTACTTTTTTAGAAAATTTTGTTCCAACATTTATTTTTATTTTTTTTTTTTCATTTTCATATTACTAAAGCTTTCCAGCCTGAATGTATGCAACTATTATCTATGAAAAATGTCATACAAGGACAAAAAGTTGGAACTTCCCCCGTATGTCAACTTCAAGAAGTGATTTAGCAAAAGAAAATATTTTTCAAAAATATAAATTCATAATAATTAAAAGAAAGTGACTCGACAAAAAACATCAGAATGAGGTATTGAAATTAATATAAATAAATGAATATGCCCACAAAAAAATATCAATTAATTTGATGCAATACAATTTAAACTATGTTTAACATTTGAGCTAACAACGCTCAATTTGAATAAATTACCATGATTTAGTCATTTTAGGCAACCAATCTTGATTATATTCACAAACATATTTGTTATACCAAAACAAAAATATGTTTTTGAACTTAAAAATTTTCTGGCTAACAACAATTTATTGTTAGTCAAAATTATAATCATTATTTTCTGTGTAATAAAAAATGACAAAAACGAGTAATAAATTTCTACCACAGGTATTCTGAATTTTAATAGAGCTAAAGATGTATATATAAACTTCTTACGCTATAACAATGGCATACATTTGATTCAAAGAGTGGCTCAAAACTAAAAGTGCTTAGTATCAAAATTCAGTCAAAAATTTTGATTTTTTAACTTCTCTGTTTACAATCACCAAAAATGTTATCAGGTTTTTTTGATGTTTTTTTTAGACTTCCGCAGTTATAGTCTCGGATCTTTTTGAAGCATCTGATATTACAATAATAGGATTTTTAGGAAACCAAAGTTATGATTTCATAGACTTAGCAATGTCTGTTGATCTCTTTTAAATATCGGCAAATGAAATGATTTTGAATGTTATTTTGAATCCTTCTGGAAAAATTCGCTGATTTTTTCGAATGCGACTTTCGATTTTGCACGATATTGGGCAATTGGTATTTAATTTTTCATTACTTTTAATCACCAATTTCCATTGTTCCACTGTCTCTCTTTTAAGCAACAAAACAATATATGAATATAACGGTTTATTCAACATTTTTTCGAAATGGAATGTCTTAAGTACAGATGCGACGAGACGATGTTGTTAGTTTTAGTTGTTCTGTTACTCTTCTTTTTCTTTGTCAATACATCTTGGCAATAGCCCATAATTAACACACAAACACGTCAACAACAAAACGGGCCTATTGCCAAAAATCAACAAACGTTGTATAACATAGCAAGACATGAGGAAAAAAAACCGGTCTGTACGATTTTGAACTCACAGAGGAATGGGTTAATTGCCGCAAAATGCGCTTATATGCTTACTGTTGAGCATATTAGTACTCATCACGCGCATGCGTGCGTACGAGAAAAACGAGCAAGCTTTTAATTTTAACACCCTCAAAATTATCCACTTCACTTCCAGACCCTCAATCATCGTACTACTGCCAAAAAACAAAAAACGACAAAAAACAAACACACCCTCCCGCTTTAAGCAATTGGAGGACCACCAGCCAGTCAGTAGTGGGTTCGATGGTTTCGTTGCTTTAGACCAAATTATGAGCAGCAAACAGAAAAGTGAAAAAATACTGAGCACACAGAATTGTTGCTTTATTTAGGCCCGAATTGATGGTGGCGGAAGTGGAGGTCCCCCCATCACAGTAACCAGTGAACCAAACAACTGACAACTCCAACATAGGATCTGAGTAAAAATCTCACACACACACACATCCATAGAAGACAAAATTTTCGCACAAAAATTTGTCAAAACAACTACCAAATGTTGTGGAGCCATTTAGGCCCAGGAGAGGGAGGAAATAAGATAAAATGCTCAGCATCTCGTTTATGTGGTTTTCAAAAACAAGACATAAACTCGAGCTACAAATAAAAAAATTTGTCACAATTAGTTTTAATTGCTTAAGGCCGATTTCAGACGAGATCTCTCTCGATCCCTCGATGATTTTGTCATCTTTTTTCCCCCATTTTGACAAACTAACCAAAGGCATTGGGTCGCTTTGCTTGATTTTGCGCTTTAACTGCCGTTTCCATAACTCAACCGCAATCGAAGTCCAAACTACGCCACAAGCTCTGTACTCGGTTAAGGTTCATTGAAGGGCTCCCCCATCCCCTGAATAGAAATGATGTCAAAGAAATATATACCGCCGTTTTAGGTGGCAAGCGGTGGCACCATAAACTAAGCCAATTAAGGACTCAGTTTTTTTTTATTAAGCTCCTATTTTTGTTTTTGTTTTTAAATGTCAGCACCGTGTTTATGAATATAATTGCCGTATTTGCATACTAACAAAAATATTTAAATAAAGCATTCCAAAGCTTATGGTAGGAACAAATTTAACTACTTTCCCTTTACCGTTTACCTTAAAACGGTAATTGGTAAGTATAACACAGAATCGTTGCTAAGTAATAATCTTAATTGAAAATTTCTCTTAAATAATATCCGGTTCCCATGCAATAAGAGAAAACATATGTCAAAGGTGCTAAAATGCATTCTTTAAAGGGAAAAATTTTTTGCTTTTTTATGGCCTAAGGAGAACTGGATATAAAATTTTAGGTTTTGTTAAAACCTTAGAAAAAAATATAAGCGGAAAATCATATACTTAACATATTCTTATGAAATTTAATACTGCGAAATAAATTGACTTAATACGAGAAAAGCACTAAAGTTGGGCACTGCAATATTAAAAAGAATTTTTCATTTAACTAATAAAGAAATTTTATTTATTAAGAACGTTCATACATATTTGCTTTTAATTTTTTATTCTCACACATCATACGAATACCAACGAATACAGACTAAGGGATTCACAAGGTGTGATACTCGTAATTATTAGCAGTGTTGCCAGTATGCTTAGATATTTTTTCCAAATTGGCGGATTTTTTTTCGCTGGATGGGACAAATTTTTGTCGTTGGGATTTGGGGGGGAATTTTTATGCGAACTTTTTCGCTCTTCAAATTTAAAAAAAAAATACAACTTTGTTTCTCTTTTTATTACATTGGCAGTACAAAAGGGTCCAACTGGAGCATTTTGAACTTAGAAACGGACACAAGATTTTATTTTGGGTGCTCTAGCGCTAATTATTTATTAATTTTTACTCAGCTTCGCTAATTTATTATTCTAGCAGATTGGAATTTTATTTCCGTGAGGTCCTTAAAATAATTGATCCCTTATCAGTGTCTCGATCTGGAACCCTATTTGATGAGGAGCGCCACCGCCTGTATTACACATTTAAAGTCGGCGGTTTGAGATGGGCCCAAGAAAAATGATCTCGCAAACAAAAAAAAAAAAAAAACAAGGAACTAAAGTTAGGGCAAATTTTTTATTATGAATATGAGCCCTATGAAAATACCCCCACACAAAACAACATCGTGAGAAAATGAAACCCTAACTTTTGGTAGAGCTTAGCTCGACTTTGACTCATACCTCAATAGGATAACCTCTTAAGCCCCCACTTAATATACGTTTTAAAATTCGCAGCGAATTATCTAATCTGTTTAGATTTCTGTCTTCTGATAAAATCTTAATACTCCGTCCACTTATATCGCTTTTAAATCGCGTAAGGACCACATTGAACTCTGTCCAAAATAACATTTTGCTTTTGAAACATGGTTTGAGGGTGGATCATATTCCTTCTCTGAGTGCAGAAATAAATTTTTAACAAAATTTTTTCTATTAGGAATAAAAATTTTAACCAAATTTTCTATTGAAATAAAAAATTTGTGCCAAAAATCTTTCATAAGAAATAAAATTTTGAGAAAATTTTTCTATAGGAAATATAATTTTGACAATATTCTTTTTTATAGAAATCTAGACAAATTTTCTATAGAATAAGATTTTGCAAAACAAATTTCTTACTAGAAATAACATTTTTTTGGAGAAATTTTTCTATATAAATAAAATTTTGACAACATTTTTTCTATAAAAATAACATTTTGACAAAATTTTGCCTATAGAAATAAAATGTAGACAAAGTTTTCTTATAGGAGTAAAATTTTGACAAAATTTTTTATAGATAATCTAGACAATTTTTCTTATCAGAAATAAGATTTTGCAAACAAATTTTTTCTATAACAACTTAGCACTTGTGACAAAATTTTGTATAGGCTATAAAATTGTTGAAAAAAAAAAATCTAAGCAAAAAAAATGTCAGGACAAAAATTTCTATAGAAATAAAAATTTTAAACAAATTTTCTATAGGAATAAAATTATTTAACAAAATTTTTCTAATTGAAATAAAATTTTGGCAAAAATTTTCTATAGAAATTAAAATTTCTGAAAAAACTTCTATAGAATTAAATTTGAGAAATTTTTCTATATAAATAAAATTTGACAAAATATTCTATAAAAATAACATCTTTTGACAAAATTTTTCTATAGAAATAAAATCTTAGACAAAATTTTCTATAGGAGTTCAAAATGTCTTTGACAAAATTTTTTATTAGAAATCTAGACAAAATTTTGCTATAAAAATAAAATGTTTGAGAAAATTTTCTATAAAATAGCACGTTTGACAAAATTTTGAAAAATTGTGCAAATTGTGAAAAATTCATAACGACAAAAGAATCTGGGCGGCGACAAAAATTTCTATAGAATAAAAATTCTTTAACAAAATGTTCCTGTAGAAGATTAAAAATTTGGACAAAATTTTCTGTAAGATAAACATTTTGAAAAAAGCTTTTCTATATACAATTTTGCAAAATAAAGATTTTTATAAAAATTTTCACCAATTTTGGTAGATTTATATTTGGCTCGAAATGCAACCGATGAGCACAACCTGCCCAAAATGGAAATTGAAGTTCATTTTCATTTGAAATATTGAGAGTGTTTTTCATAATGCAAACGGAGTGCGTCCCAAAATTAAAAGTAATGTTACACAACCAAAACATAAAAATAGAAGGATGTTGTTTGTCATATAATTTCTAGGGAGTCTATATTAATAGCGTCTTAAAGACGATAATGGAGATTTACAAATAGTCCATTTCGATTCGCTTTTTGTCAAAAAACCGAGTTTGGACTTTTAAATACTAATTGCTGGATTTAATTACAAATTTTTGTCTTTCATTCTATCACCGCCAAAAAACTGGATAAGTAGTTGACGATGCGGAAATTCTTTTTTACAAGAGCACTTATACCATACCGAAAGCAATCCCTTACGCTTGGGAATAATGACTTACCATTGGCGGACGTCTTCGGATTGGACATTTACAATGTATTGATTTTCATGAGCTACACAAAAACATATACATTTGTGGAGTTTATTTCTCACAAACTACTTTATATGAGCTACGTTTGTCCAAGTCTATAATTTAGCTATTGGTAATCCTGCAGACAAGGTACATTTCCCACAGGACCATGCCCTTGGCGAAAAGATTTCTGAACTGCACCAACGAGGATTTTTGTTGTTGGTTATAAAGTTGTTTTTTAGGCTGAACTAAGTTCGTTTAGCGACAAAGCTTGGGCAAAAATGCTTGCAAACATATTTTTAATTTGCTTAATAGACAACTTATTGTATAAATGGAAAACTTTTGATGGGTCTTAATATTTGTTCGCGATGAATAGCATTTTTTTTTGCGTGTAACTTGCTTGACCACTATTAAAATAATGTTCTTGCCATGAATATCGAAATATATTTTTCTAAATAAGCTTGAATCTGATCTCGTTGCCCTATTTTTGTTTCGCAAATAATGTTTGGCCCGATGCCTATTTGGCTAAGTCTTGACAGCACGTCTTTTAACGTCAGTCTGTCCACCCACAAGTTTTCATGTTTTTTTTTTAATTTGTATTGTAATTTTTTCCCTCTAAGGCAAAACATGATTTAAATAATTAAAAAATTATTTGCCAAATATTTCATATTCCTCATACTAGGACTGGACCACTTTCAGGCTCTACAAAAAACTACTACAAAGCCACTTAAACAATAGGCTATCGATTACTTTGGCCAACATGCATACATGGCAGGCTAGATGGGCTGGCTGGCTGGCTTCTTTTATTTCGGCCTTTATTTAATGCTCGATTTTCAGGCCTGCTTTGCGTTATAATAGCCAGTGAATCCAATTTTCAAACGAGCTCTATCACTATTTCAAATCATAACGATATCAATTGGTATTGGCGGTTTTTTCTCCGAAGGCTGTTGTACCCCAATAGTTTTCAAAATCTTTTATGAATTTGCAAGTGGTCTTTGAGATTTGAGAACAAGGCGGTGATGGTGAGGTGAAACTGATGTTAGATCTCGAAAGCATAAAAAATCCAGGGACTACAATAAAAATCAATTACACGAGTACTTTGTAGATGCAGGGGAAGGACCTTAAATACCTACTCTGTTTTAAATCTCCAGCGTCCGGCTTAAATGCTCAGCAACCCACTTGAGTTTCACGCCATTGCCAGCAGCGGGATATGATGTGAGACTAAGGATAAGGACCATTGGCCTATTACATATATGAACAATTTTTTAAGGACTGACTATTTTGGTCTTTAAGGTAATATGTTCCGTTCTGTCCTCGCTCGTCTCTATTTCTTCTTTTTCCTTTTCTACAACGGAATGATGGGTGCTTGGCATCTTTCCGTTTACGCTGTGTTTTTGATGTTCATTTATCTATTATTCCTTGTTGTTGTTGTTCTTTCTTCTTGTTCTTATTTATAAAATATCAATGTCCTTATGGCAACAGATGCCGTCAAAGGATTTATGAATTTCTTTTTTGATATTCTTTGGATCTACAAAAACAATACCATTAGAACTCAGCTAGAGCTAGGATTTCATGTGAGCATTGCACTTTACTTTGCTTGCCTTTTCTTGGGAATTCCAAAGATTGTCAGATTTTAATAAAAGCCTTAAAAGCATTAGTTTGTTGTTGTTGCTGTCTTCTTGCGAGCCAGTAACAATTTCGTTACCTGCCAGCCTGTAAGTGAATAAGCCATAGCAGCCGCGGCTAGTGTTTGACGACCTCAGTAAATAATGCTCTGAGCGCCAAGACTTTGGTTTTCTTTTGGGATAGAACCCATGTTATAGCTGCCTACCAGACAGGTCTGAGGTCTTTTGGCGATTTGTGATCTCCTTTCTACTTGTATTGATGTTGTTGTTGGGCCGTTTTTTGTTTTTTTGGTATTGTCTTATCACAAAGATTAATACCCAAAAAAAAAAAAAAAAAAAAAAAAAAGAGGGTGCACAAAACCGAGGCAAAGCAAAGAGGAAAAGTAAAGAGGCCAAAATAAATGCCACAACCCATAAAGAAATTTAGAGATTTTCAATGAAAAGATCCTTTTTTCACAGAATAAAAACAAAAAGCAAAAATTGCTCATTAATTCCAAAATTTCTAAAGTATTGAGATATTATGAATGGTTTAACTCATTAGTTTAAGGTACTTGACGATTTCCCGCTTGGCTCATTCTTTTATTTGGCAGCCATCAGGATATTTTCTGTTAGCATCTTTCGAATAGGCGCTCAATATTCTGTTGTGTCGTTTCAATGTAATCAGTCGTTCATTAATTAGCCATTTAAGTTTAGAGGCTAACCTGAATCTAAGTTTCATTGGATGCTGTGACGAGTATTAAATTTTGATACAAAATCCGTTCACTTTTTCTTATTTGACACTTTTTTTACTAAATGAGGTCCCTGACCTTAAATTACCTCGTTTTATGACAGTAGCCTGGTCATTTAAAATTTCATAAATATAAATGCATAAAGGCTTAAAGAACCTAATTGAACTATTTAATGACATTTTCATCGGTAATTTGGTGTAAAGTTAAAAAGCCTCTAGTACGTTTTATTAACGCTGTTATATTAGTATTTCTTTTTTGACAAAATTTTCTATACAACTTAAATTTTGAGAAAATTCTTCTATAGAAATAAAATTTTTAGAAAATTTTCTATAAAATAAAATTTTAACAAATTTATTTTATAGACAATAAAATTTTAAAAAAAATATCTATAAAATAAAATTTTAAACAAATTTTTTTATAGAAATAAAATTTAAAAAAAAAATTCTATAGAAATCAAAATGTTGACAAAATTTTCTATAGAAAAAAAAATTTTTTGAGAAAATTTTCTATGGCATTAAAATTTTAACACAATTTTCTACGGAAATAAAATTTTGACAATATTTCTTTGGAAATTAACAATTTTTAAAAAATTTTATACTAGAAAATAAAGTTTGGACGAAATTTTCTATATGAAATAAAATTTTTGACAATATTATTCTATGGAATAAAAATTTTGACAAAAATTTTCTATATGAATAAAATTGTTTGAGCAATATTTTACGGAAATTAAAATTTGAAAAAATTTTCTATAGAATACAACCTTTTGCACACAAACTTTCCAATTGAATAAAATTTTGACTAAAATTTCTATAAATAAAATAGAAATGTTGACAATTTTTTCTATAAATTAAATTTAGTACAAATTTTCTCTAATATAGAAATAAAATGTTGACAAATAATTTTCTATCTAGGAAATAAAATGTTGACAAAATTTTTCTATAAAGAAATAAAATTTTGACCACAAAATGTTCTATGGAAATAAAATGTTGCACAAAATTTTCTATAGGAAAATACAATTAGCTGACAAATTTTCATATAGAACATATAATTTGACAAAATTTTCTATAGAAATACAAAATTTTGACAACAATTTTTTCCTACTGGAAATAAATTTTGACTAAATTTTCTATAGAAAATAAAATTTTTGACAACATTTTTCTGTAGAAATAAAATGTTGACAAATTCTATGGGGCGAAATCAATAAAATAGAAATAACAATTTTTTGACAAAAATTTTCTAATAGAAATGACAAATTTTGACAAGAATTTCCAATGAAAATTAAAATTTTTGATACAATTTTTCTATAGAACTAAAATTTTGGACAGATTATTCTGTAGAAATAAAAATTTTGACAAATCTTTATTCCTGTAGAACATTAAAATTTTGACAAAAAATTTTTTCTATACATAATATAAAATTTTCGAGGAAAATTTTCTTAAGGAAATTTTTTGACAAAAATTATTCTATAGAAACTACACAACTATATCGACAAATCTATTTTTCTTTAATGGAAATAAAAATTTTGACCCCAATATTTCTATTAGAAATAAAATTTTGACAACAAAATTTCTCTATAAGGGAAAAAATAAATTTGACAAAAATTTTCTATTAAGAAACAAATTTTTTTAAACATTTCTTCCTAATCAGACAGTAAACATTTTGACAAATAAAATTTTCTTACATGAAAAATAAAATTATGACAAAAAATTTCTTTTATTCCGGAAATAAAATGTGGCATCTTTCTTCTCTTC